>PVIW01004403.1:64589-133703 GCA_004026585.1 Noctilio leporinus | reverse complement strand
GGGCAGAGCCGCCCCTGCCCAGAGCCGACCTCGGCCCGCCGGCCGGTCGGTCGGGAACGCATCACCTACTGTCCCGCTGGCCTCCTCTGCCTCTGGGCTCTGCTCCCCTGTGTCCAGATGCTGTCCGTTCCAATCCCTAGGGTCCTGAAGACGTCTCACGCTCCTTATCCTGTCTTCTAGCTGCTTTGGTACTCGAGAACACCATCAGCACTGCTCTCTACTCTGTCGCCATCTTCCCTCTCCTGTTAATATTATTTTTAAGAAAATTAAAAAATAGCAAATTGTTGTGTACGGATCCTCAATTGACAAAGGAGTCAGATTTTCTTTACTGTTTATTGTCAATTCAGCATCATCTCCACCCCTTCCCTGAGGTATCTTCTGACTCTTATGGGCAAAGCTGGGGGTTTGTTTCCCAGAATCCTTTCTTCAAGAGGTTATTGTCACAGTCAGGCAACAGAGGTCCTCACACAAGGTTTAGAAGTCAAAAGAGAAAAAGAGACCATTGTTCCTGGAGGCAATTGGAGATGTCAAGTTCATTCCAACTTCCTGTCAGATGCCTGACAGCCTTTATGTTGATGCTGTACATTGAGATACTCAGGAGCACTGAAATGTTCTTAAGCTCAGCACCTACTTCTGAACACTTTCGGTGCAACCACTTGGGCATTGCAGACTGAGAGCATGGGTGATGACTCCACTAATCATTGTCCCAACAATGACCAAGCCAACCTGCAATCCTATTCAAGACTTTCATATCTGGAACACATATAGGGGCTTTTAATTCCTAACTAAATGCTGCAAGGGCTATCCAGTGGTTTAAATGAGTTCAGTTCCTCACTTGTCACCCTCTTCAATGCTATCAAAGTCAAAAACATCTTAACAAAATAGAACTTTGACCAGGTTACATCCTTAATAAAAACTCCCTCATGACAATTGATCTGAGGACAAGGTTGTGCAGATTCCTCCTGATGACCAGGTCTTCTATGCTAGCAAGCAACCCTCGCCAGCATCCTGTGATACACCCATCCCATTTCCTTTCAGTTTCTTAAATACATTGAATGCCTTCCATCCACAACCACCAATCATCTCTACTTTCTTTTCCTATTGTTCCTCCACTGCCTGTATTTACCTAGCTAATTCTTACTTTTCCTATTTAAAATAATAAATCACCTCCAGAAAGAAGCTGCCCTAATTCTCAAGAGTATATGTCTTTGTGTTTATCACAACTGTGATCAAGTCTTTGCATATGTGCTTCTATAGAACAGTTATTTGTTACTTAAGGACAGAGATTTTGTCAGTTTTTTCATTTCTGTCTTATGTTACAATATTTTCAATCTTGGAAGTTGTGATAAAGAAATACTCTTAAATACATAAATGTATGAACCACAAAAGCCAAAACATGTCATCACATAAGAGAAATTCTCTGGGGTGGTGATAATGGCTTAAGAAAATGTATAGATTTAGGAGTAAACTCAGTGTATGCAGCAGACTGTTAGGACATAGAGGGTGAATGTACAATGGCTAGAAAAGATGGGAGGTATAGGAAAAAGAAACATGAATAGCAAGGTATAAAATCAAAATTTGAATGAAATAACAATATGGAGCCAATAAAGATATTTAAATAAAAATTACTTGAAAAGAGTAAAGTTTAGTGCTATTTTTTACTGTATAGAATTGTCAAGATGGATTGTTATATTACATACATATAAAGTATCTAATACATTTGATAAGCATTTTCTATTACACTAACTATTCTGTAGAATATTCTTTCTATAAAGATAACTACTTTCTTTGCCCTGGCCAGTAGTCAGTTGAGTAGAGTACATCTGGTGCACCAAAAGGTTGAGAATTCCATTCCCCAGTCAGTCTTGATAAGGAGGTAACTGATTAGGTCTCTCCCTTTCTCTCTCTCTCTCTCTCTCTCTCTCTCTCTCTCTCTCTCTCTCTCTGTCTCTCCAATCAATAAACATATCTTTAGGCAAGGATTTAAATAAAAAGAATTAACACCTTTTCTCTCTATTACTTAAAAAGTGGTAGAAAGGACATAAATAAATCTATTCTTCATAATGGTATCATTATTACAAACATCAATCACTCTTCAATAATGACATAAGGAGGGTAGCCATACTCCAGGTTGGTCTGGGACAGTCCCAGTGTATGCTTACTATCCTTGGCATCCTCTCTCATGCTGAAGTGGCCTAACTTGGATAATGAATGAATGATATAGTGACTCAAGAGAAAAAGATCTGTTGAGATATTAGTTAGATAGTTGTTATCTGTGCTTCCATTATCATCCTATGTGTAGCTGCTGGTTTAGAGACCCCATCCGATTGATCTGTTTTTAATGGTGACAAATAGGTCTTAGTAATTTTTACTATTTCAATGTTTAATACCTTGTTTGGCATTTAAAGACTGTTAGGTCAATGAGTAAATGATGAAATAGAAGAGCATGGATTTTTATCCCATTAGAAATAGCCTCACACTGTCCTGTTTTTCCCCAACTTATAGTTGAATAAATCTCAAAAATATAAAAATGTAAAAGCCCATTGTATATGATTTTACAGTTTTATTCCTTTGATATTTCTGATGTTGAGTATTTTGCTTTATTATTCTGAGATTGCTCAAAAATGAACTAATAATGCCATTATAACTGAAGTATTGGAAGAAATATTACTTGTCTATAAATCCATATGTGTTATAATAAATAGAAAAGTAAATAAAACCTCCTTGGAGAAGGTATTTTCTTTTTATGTAAGTTTTACAAAAATCCAAAAAGCAAGAGAAAATGTCAGATAAATGACAGATCAGAAACTTAAAGTAAATAAATATAAATGGGTTTTAATAGTTTTCCCATTAACAACAATAACAAAAATAGGAGTTACAGGATAAGGCAGTGTGAGGGACTATGAAAACCATAGAAAAAGCAACTCTGAAAGCAACTGTGTCCATCTTCTCCCAGCCAAAAATAACAGCAATAAAAATCATAACGATAATAATAATGGAATGAATGGATGCTCTGTCACCAGTGACTTGTCATTAATGACTGAAATAGCAGGCACATTAGCTAGCCCCAGCCATTACTGTCCATGCTCCCTTTCTCTTTCTAAAAGCCATCTACTAAAATGTGTAATGGGGAAAATTATCAAGCCTCATTTTAACAATTTAAATGATTTTGCATTCCTGAAATGCTTAAGTCATATAATGCTACTTATCCACATTGAAAAATAAGTTCTTGTTCATTGGTCTCTTCTTATTTATTCATTTGTTTATTCATTTATTTTATTTATTTAAAGATTTTATTTATTATTTTCAGAGAGAGGGGAAAGGAGAGAGGCAGAGAGAGAGAGAAACATCAAAGTATGTTTGCCTTTCACCTGCTTCCAGCCACAGACCTGGCTAGAGGCTTGGCTTGCAACCTGGTTATGTGCCCTGGCTGGGAATTGAACCAACGACCTTTGGGTTCATAGGCTGGCACCTTATCCACTGTGCCACCAGCCAGGGCAAATTTCTTTTTTTTATTATTCTATTACAGTTGTTCCAATTTCCCCTCTTGCTCTCTACTACCTACCTGTCACACACTCCCACAGTCAATCCCCACTCTGCTGTCCATGTTTATGGGTCATTTATACTACTTCCTTGATTAGGCCCTTCTCCTTTTCTCCCTCTTCCCACCCTTCACCCTCCCCTCTGGTCACTGTCAGTCTGTTCCTTGTTTCCATGCATCTGGTTATATTTTGCTTGCTTGTTTGCTTTGTTCATTAGGTTCCTGTTATATAAGTGAGGCCATAAGGTATTTTTCTTTCACTGCTCGGTGGCCTATTTCACTAAACATAATACTCTCCTCTTATTTAGACGTGTGGTTTCACAAACTGATATACTACATCGTTTGTGATCAGACTTGTTCTGCATGCCCATTGAACTTAAATTCTGAAATGGCAACAGTGGTGCCTATCTGAGAGAAAAAGAGAGAGAAAGATTTTTTAAAATACAATTGCATGTATGGAAATGAAGGTAAATGAACAGGTCAGAAAAATCATGATTCAGGAATAGATGAAAAGGACTTACGAGTAAAATTAAGGTGACAAGAATTAGAGATGCCTTTGCCGATCATTACAATTTATTGCAAGTTAGAGGCATAGAAATAATTCACTTAGGGGATCTTGAGGTTCTTTCTCAAAGTAGGGAAAATGAAGGAAAATTGAATTGGGTTGAGTTGGTTAAAATGAAACCAATAAAAAAGGTATAGTGTTTTCTTTTCTGAGAAGTAATCCTGTGGTTTTAGTCTCTTCTGAAGACAGACATTAACTAGCCAACTGTATTAGTTTCTTATTACTGCTATAAAAAACACCACAAGCTTTGAGGCTTAAAACAATACAAGTGTATTATATTACAGCTCTGTGTCTCACTGGGCTAAAATCAAAATGTTAGGTCCCAGCTGTGTCTTTCTGACTCCAGGGGAGATTTGATTCCTTGTCTTGTCCACCTGCTAGAACCTCCCTATGTTCACTGACTCATGTCCTTCCTCCATCTTCAAATTCAGCTGTTTAACATCTTTAAGTGTTCCTCTGACTTGCCCCTCTTAACTTTCTGTTTCACTTAGAAGGGACCTTGTGATTACATAGAACTCACATGGAAAATCTAGAGAAATTTCCTATCTCAAGATGCTTAATTTAACCACATGTCAAGTTCCTTTTTTCATGTAAGGTAGCATAACTAATAACAACTTTATTTTCACCTTTGCAAATGGCATTTGAAGAACAAATTAGTAGATATGAATAAAATAACTACTACATTGAAACTGTATATGGTTTTATGATTAGAAGAGAGCTTTCTGAAGTGTATAGCACAAATATATGTTTTATAATTGTATTTGTATTGTATTTGTATATTTGTATTTATGCAAGTATCCCATTGTAGTCTTAACTTGCATTTACAAAATAATATATTTACATGAGACAAATGTATTGACCTTGTCGATTTTAAAGATATATTTTGAATTTATATTCTGGTCTTTAAGAAGTGACTGACCTTTTTTTTGTTTGTTTGTTTTATCAACTAAGATATAATTTAGGAGTATGTATGTGTGTGTGTGTGTGTGTATACTTTCCAAATGAACAGTTAATGTCACTTATTCAAAAGAAGCAAGACTTTATTTATGGTCTTAATAATGCTATTTTTGGTAGTTGTACTATCATATATTGGGTCAGTCTGTCATTGCTATACAAAAATAGTTCTTTTATATGATAACACCTTCATCAAGATACTAGTTTCAGCCACAGTAAGAAATAAGAAGCAACAATTAAAGTTGCTGAGGTGAACAGATATTCCAACGTGTGGTATATTAATAGTGCAGCAATGCCACACCAAGTAGTATGACAAATGCATTTGACAGTGTAATTTCTTTTCAAAAGATTAATGATTCACCAACACTTCTCCTACAGTCAAGACAGAAGGATTTAATTCACCATTGTCTATCTTCTTTATTCTGATGTTTTGTTGTGTTTCTTTTGATTAAAATGTCACAAAAATACTCTTTCAGCTTTGAATAGTTCATCATCTAAATTCCATTATTTTCTTAGACAACTTGCATTACAGAATAGCTGCTGCTTTGTTTAGTGTTGTCACTTTCATAAAGTGACATTTTCCTTTAGAGGAACACTGTTTGCAAATTTACTTAGGGAAGATCTTTAAAACTCTTTACTTGGTGTTGGTAGAAGTGACCCTGATGGGGCCAGGTTTACAAAGGAGGTTTCTAACTGAAGTGACGTTTTCCTCAACAAAGATTTAATAAATTGCATTGTGTTGGAAAATAACTTGATTTATTTTACCACTTACATAGTAAAAGCTTTGCTTTAGAAAGTGCCTCTTTGCGATATTGTGGTATAGAGGATTAGGGAATTTATTGAGGCTCTTTTGGTTTATAAAATACACAATGCTTAACTCCAAAGAAGCTTCTGCTATTGTCTTGTAACCACAATTACCCATTGGCAGTTTGATGGGGTATAAGGACATCATAAAGTACTTCTTTCTTTGCAAAAGGACTCCTTTAGCCAGAAGCACATTTTTTTTTCAGTAACTTCTTCAAAAATACTATTATTAAATTAACTGACATTAAATTGTGTTAGCAAATTGTTCTGAACAAAGATAAAGTAATCACATATTAGTAATACAAAACACAATGTAATTTATTTCACTCAATTATTTTCCACATATTGAGTTTCTTATATGTCAGACATTCTGAGCATTGGAGAAATGCTAGATATACTAAATAGCAGTGCTTTTATGGCTAAGTTTATATTTTGGGGGTACGTAATAGGTCAGGTTTTGAAAGGTATTACAAATAAAAATAAAGAAACTGTAGGGATAGAGAGTGAGAGTTTTTGATGGGTCAGGAAGAAGTGGCTCTGTTTTAAATATGGTAGCTAGAAAATCCCTAGAAGTGAATTTTAAGCAGAAACCTGAAGAATGTTGGAAAATAATGCACGATATAAGGTAGTAAAGTGTTCCATGCAGAAGCAATATGAAGTGCAAAGCCCTTGCGCTGTAATGGGATTAGTACAAAGTAAATGCAGCAGAAACTTAGTGAGAAAGGGATGGGTTTTTAGAAGGTGTATTTAAAACTGTAGTTGAGTTAAAAGAGAACAAGATCATCAAGGCCTTTTAGTCCAGGTAAAGGAAATGGATTTTAATAAGAGCAAGACATGAAATCTTTGATGGTATTGAGCAGTGTTCTGATTTTATTTTCCTTTAAAGAAAGGCACTATTCATGGATAATTTAGACAAAATGTATAGTAAACGTATTTCAATATGTAAGTCTATATATCATCATTAAATGTTAATATCCTATTTTAAATCCATCAGAAATATTAGCCTTTACAAATGCAATTCAAGACAGTTTTAATGTGGCAAACTGATTTGAACATACAAGGCACATCCAACACACTAAAATGAGTAAATGTGACGGAAAATTAATCAAATTCAGTTTGGACATAGTGAGAATAGATTTAATTTTATGCTAAGAATATAATCACATTAAAAACAACTCCAAAAGGCATATGAGGAAAATTGGGGAAAGAAACCTGGAAAAGTATGAAACATGGATTAAAAAGTAATGTAAATGTGTCCGATAAGAAACTAAACCTATGGCAGAGGCAGGAAAGAGGAAGGGGATCAGAAAGTACAAACTCCTAGCTATACAGTAAGTCCCTGGGTATGGTGTACATCAGAGGGAATAGAACGATAATGTAATAATGATGTACTATGACAGATGGTTACTACACTTACTGTGGTGATTACTTTGTAATGTGCATAAATGTAGAACCTTTATGTTGTACACCTGCAACTAATATGATTCTGTATTTACATTATAATTTAAAACAAATCAATTTTATCAAAAGATAATGAACCTTGGAGACCTAGTCTATGGAGAATTTATACTTCAGAAATGACACGAGACTCTATTTGTAACAGAAAGTACTCCTTCTACAAAGAGATACATTTAAAAATGGGTGTTAAAGAAGGAAAATTGTAGTTTTCAAGATTCAGAAACAAATTCTTACAAGCTCAGTCAAAAAAGTTGAGATACAGAAAGAAGAAAAAAATCAGATTTGCCTAACATTTATCTTCATGACATAAATGCTAGGAGACAATAAGACATGTACACAAATTTAAAGGAATACATGAACTCATTCTGTAAACCAAAATTGATGCACACAGCCAAATGTCTAGTCAGGAATAAAAGCATCATCTAGACAGTGAGAAATCTAGAAGAAGTAAAAAACATAATAAACAAAACTCTTCCAGAATGAACTAAAATTCTGGGACAAAATAATAAAATAGGTAGAATAAAAGCATATTAAAAATATTTTGCTTGTGAACTTTCAAACTCATCAATATATAGATATAAACTGATTTAATATGCTTAGAGGATTTGTTGTATCTTTTTAGTTTGGAAACTTTTAAATAAATTATTTCAAATGAAAGTGATGAAGATTGGAAACCCAGTTTATTTTCATATTTTGAGGACTATATTCAAAAATAATTATCTTTTATTTTCCAAAATTTTGTTATTTTTAATATATTTTTATGGGAAAATATTTAAAAAGATGTCCTTGCTTACCTAAAAGCTATCTCCCAGAGCAATGAAATGAATAAGGAATGTATTTCATACATTGATGGTATAATTTTGACATTCACAGTAATTAGGATAAGTACTAATGCATGTGAAAAGTTGAGAAAAATAGTTATGTTGGCAGCCCATTCATTCACGCTTCCAAAATTAATTTTGGTGGCTAAATCATTACTTCAATCAACAAACATATTGATCATGTAAAACATGTTTTGTTAGACTCTGGGCACATTCACTAATTTCAAAAAATTTTAAGGTAGGTAGGATAATGTATGCATCTCACAAAGATTTATGGAATGGGAAGATTAAGTCAAAAGCTACAAAGACTGATTAGCTATTGGGCAGAATATGTTACTATTTGATAAAGGCATCATTTTGGATTTTCCCTAGTACGTGGGGTAAAGTTAGTTTCCTCTTCCATAGCTGTAAGGATCCAAATTAAGTATCAGTGAACTTTATTTCTGATTATTCTGATTACTCAATGAATTCTAAGACTTTGTGGATTGTTTCTAAAGTCTATATTTTATCCATTACATTACTTTGACACAAGCATAGTACACATCCATAATGTTAACAAAGAGGCAAAATATTAAATATAGATGTGAATGAAAATAAAGTAAAAGTGATTTATCAGTCAATCATGGTTTCCTGAAAATTGAACACTGAGAATGTTTTGTAATTTAAAAATTGTTTTCCTTTTGTAAGTGGAAAGAATCTGTATCATAAATTCAGTTTTATCATCTGTAAATAATATCAAATTTGTATTACACATTTTAAAGGTTCTATTTAATAGAACATGTTTCCTATGACTTCTAAAATATTGTTTTACCTCCAATGTAAATGAGCTAAAAATATTTTCAATAAGAATATCATGCTAGCCCTGGTTGGTGGCACAATGGATAAGGCACTGGCCTGTGAACCCAAAGATCACTGGTTTGATTCCCAGCCAGGGCACATAACCAGGTTGCAAGTCAGGTTTCCAGCCAGGTCCATAGCTGGAGGCAGGTAGGTGAAAAGAAACCATACCTTGATGTCTCTCTCCCTCTCTCCCTGCCCTTCTCTCTAAAAATAACAAATAAAATCTTAAGGAAAAAAAAAAAAAGTGTATCATGCTGTTTGCTGTTAAATCAGAAATTGAAATGAAGCAACTCTAATTCACTTTTTTTTTTTTCCTCACAAATAAGATTTTTACTGCTGGTTAGGACAACATCTACTCCTTCAACTGTCCTCTTTACTAACTTCACCTGAGAAGCTTCTTTCCTGCTTTCTGCTTATGATTTGAGACAGCTTTATGTCAACCAATTTGTTAGGCACCTTCAGAGCATCAGTCCCATGATTTGGTCATTTCCTTTGCCTAGAACACCTTCTACCTCCTAATTTTGGTATGTAAAGGAACAGAAATAAATGACAAGGTGGGATGAGATGGCTATCTTGTGTTATATGTACACTTACACAAAATGCTATATTCTGTAGACGGATACAGGTGTCATAAATGATTCAAATGCCATAAGCAGCATTGCTATTGGGAAGAAAGGCTTCCAAGATGGTAAACCACTCTCGATAAAATTTTGATAGTCCTCTTGATTTACAGGAAATTTATTTGTGTGGAAAATTCTGTATTTATTAGCACTTCAAAACATAACTTGTGTTGAACCTGTTTGAAATCAGTTCCAAGTCTGTTAATTACAAACAAGTGTTTCCCTTACTTAACTGTCCAGGGATCATTATAAACATGAGTAGACTGTATGACAAGGCTGTCCTTGCAATCTTCTAGGCTAATCCACTACACAATAAAGGAAGTGATGATCTCCAATAGCTGTGACAACTGGAAACAAGTCTATCCATGATCAGGTGTTCCCTACTAGTGGCACTACACCTATTAAAAAGTGCTGGTTGTGAAGCATGTAGTGGGGAATCAAGGGGTCAGGCTGTGGTCCTAGTCTTTTTTATAGCAATAATTGTCCCAGTTCATGTCTTATCAGATGATTCTTACTGTTAAAAATATGACATTTAGGCCCTGGCTGGTGGCACAGTGGAAAGGTGCCAGACTGCAAACCCAAAGGTTGCTGATTCGATTCCAGCCAGGGCACACAATCAGGTTGCAAGCTAGGTCTCCAGCCAGGTCCGTAGCTGGAGGCAGATGAAAGGCAATCATATATTGATGTTTCCCTTCCTCTCTGCCTCCTTCCCCTGCCTGCTCTCAAAAAAATAATAAATAAAATCTTTTATTTATAGTTTTAAGATGGATTTATATCCTGTCTTCCTTTGTTTTCTTTAGGTGGGTAACAACATATCTACGTGATATTAATTAACCAACATAGCAATTAGTATACTGCAAGATGTCATTTGTTAAATGGGTAAGCAATCCTATGCATGAATGCTTTACACTCCAAACCTAATTTACTTAACAGAAATCAATACCTGTGTCCTTTTTTTTTTTTTTTTTTTTTAGCACTAAGTGCTTTATGGAATAGATTCATAAACAGATAATTTAAATACCAATGTAAAATGTTCATAGAACATTATGGAATCATAAATCAACAGACTAGATGAGTTAAATAACACAAGTGGCTATAAAGGCAAATACTAGAAAACCAACGTGACTACATAATAAAAGCTTGTTTTTCATCCACATCAAGTTCAAAACCAGTATTCCTGATCAGTGACCTGGAGAAGTCAGAGGTGAGGAGTCCACTGCTCCCTGAGTCACTCAAGAAACATAGTCTTCACTGCTGTCCCTAGGGTGATCTTGAAGATAATTTCAAGCTAGCAGAAATGAGAGGGGGTGAAAAAGGTCTATCCATTTTCCTAAGAAGCTTGGACTGCAAGTGGCATCTTGTTTTAGTTTACATTTAATGATTAAAAACCAGAACACCTTTAACAGAAGAGAGACTGGATGTGTAGTCTACGTGAGATGATAGACAGATGTAAGATAGATAGGTAGATAATATAAATAATAGATGAATAGATTAGATAGATCGATGGCTAGATTAGATGGATGGGTAGATAGATGAATGATAGATAAAAGGGGGAAGGAAAAGGGAAAAAAAGGAAGAAAATAAAGAAGGAAGGAAAAATGTCAGTTTTAGAGGTTATGTAGTATTCTCTGCCACTCTTCAGTGTTGAAACTAAACAAAAGTTTAAAACTCACTGCTGTAAGTAATTCAGTTAAAGAAGTTACATGATTGGATATACATTTTAGATGGATAATTCTGACACCTGTCTATAGGAAGGAATTCAGGGCTGGCACATTTTTGAAAAACTACATTTTCGGCCAACAATTAACACCAAGCCTGAGCAAAGAGATACCAAACAGCACAAGTTTTCTCATCTCAATGTTCTTCGACTGAAGTTGAGTGCATAATAGAAAATTTATTTTAATGGGGGTTAGTACATACCCCAATTTTTAAAGCTGTTGAACATATAAATAAATCCAAGTAGACTGTATCTATGAACTAAACATAAAATTAATTTTATGTCAGCAAGTTACTGTTTTAGCAAGTTATATAATGCATGTAACCATATTATTGCCCTGTTCTTAAAATAGGCTTTCCTTCAAAATTGAGATTATGAAAACAGTTAAAGAGAAATGCTAGAAAAAAATCACATGTTACCTATTCAATGAATTTGTACTTCACAGGCAGCTGGCTGGAAAATCGGCAGGTACTGTCTTCTGTGGTAATGAATCCTAATAATTGAAGAAAGCAACTAAGTGCAAATGATTCATTGCCACTTGAATCAATAAAGTACAATAAAGATTTCACCTTAATGGTGAGCAACTCGGCCTTTATACAACTGCTACTGTGATATTTTCACATAAGTGTAATCATTTCATTTGTAATGGGGATTATGCTGTTTCATACTTTTGCACAATGAAGTCATTGGCATTTTGGATAATGCTGCAACTTTAAATAATTGCAATGGTGCATGTATGTAAGCTATACGCAAGGTCTTTAGGAAAAAGGAATTATTATTGTATTTTAATATAAAAATCTGTTAAACCATTTAAAAGGAAAATACATTTGTGATGAGACAAGCAAAATATTTCATGAATGCCACATCTGGGGCTAAATGATGAATCAGTTATTCCAGACATTCTCCCATGTCTGACCCAGGGTTTTGATTGGCCAGTTGTTCATGACCCGATCAATTTCTGATATTTAAAGAAACATTCTCACTCTTTCAAGCATATGAATTTTTCAAGCTATTTGTAATGAATGCCTTTGTGAATTTATAAACAAAAACTTAGTTTTCTGGTTGGAAAGTCCACAGGGCATGGGTGAGGAATGACGTTGATACTGTAGAGGCATGGACCAAAGCAAATATTTTTACACAATGTATTTTGTTAAAAAGTGGAGGATGATGTTTGTCTTGCTAAAATCTACCTATCTGAGCTTTTGAATGACACTATGCAGCATGAACATATTTTACCTCATCTTTATATATATCATAGATCAAATTCTAAAGCTGTTTGGATAGTGAGCAGTGCAGCAACTGAAATAGAATTTTGCTTTTGTATTTCTTCTAAAGATACGTCTCTACCTCTATGCTTCTTTCGTCAGTTTTCCTCTTTAATTGTAAACTTTCCAGGTAATCACATAGCCATTACATTTTTTTAATGTAAAATCCTTCAGTAAATTTTTTCCAAATGATATTCATCATATTATTCCCTCTCCACCCCCCACAAGGTCAATTTATGATTCACTCATCGTTTACCATCTCCCTGCTTTGTGGCTATTTCTCAGGACATCTGCTGCCTGTAAGAGTCATGTTTGTGAGATTTGTTTTTCTCTTCTTGTGTAAGAAATTATTGTCGTCTATTTTATAACCCCACTACAAATGCAGATTACAAGTGTTTAATTTTCTGGGCCAGAGGACATCCTACATCTATTTCTCTGTCTCTGCACCACAGATGTTGGCCTAGCCAAGCAAATCATTATCTCCCCCTCAAGTGAGTTAATCCACTGAGCCTCTCTGACTGACAGAGTCTTGCTCTAGTTTTATTCTTAGCACCTATTGAGTATGTAAATCTCCCTTGGCATGTTTCTTTGTTTCGTACCTAGTAGGACCATGCAAACTGGCTTCCACAGGATCTTTTCCAATTTAGTTTTTGAGTGAGATTTTTAATTTTGGTGAATAATCCTACTAATCGGTTGGTCCTTTGTACCATGGGGTATTGCATTTGTGGACTCAGCCAATTAATAAGTTAAAATATTCATAAAACAGTAAGTTGCATTGTTGCTGATGTGTACTTTTGAGTTGGTGTCAGATAGTTGACTCTGTATAGAATATGCATGGACATTTTTCTTGTCATCATTCCCTGAACAATACAGTATAACAAATATTTACATATCATTTACATTGTATTATGTATTACAGGTAATCTAGAGTGATTTGAAGTATGTCGGAGAACTTGCATTATAGGCAAACAATAAGCCATGAAGTTATATAAAACTGGGGGTTCTGTTATCCATGGGGGATTCTGGAGCCAATTTTCTATTAATACCAAGGGACAAGTGTAGTTGCATTAAATTAAGGCAAGGTGGATTTTGTTCTACATGTTGCTCACACAGATCCTGCCATGGTCTCACCTGTGAGTTATTGAGATACATGGGCAAAAAAGGGACCTCCAGCTTTTAAAAGGTGTGTAGTTATAATCCATCTCTCTTTTCTTAAAACTTTCATTATAATCACCTTTTTCCAAGCACACCGTGCATTATGCTCACTGATAAAAACAAATAAGTAAATAAAAAAGCAGGTTTTAGGCTCAAGTAGCAAAAGCAGCCAGGACCTTCCATCTTCTGGTGGTAGAGGGAGAATTATGCTGCATAACTATCCTTGCTAGTCATTTGTCCAAGGCAACATGCCATGGTCCCTTTAGTGCCCAGAAAGTCTCAAGTTGTCAGTTAATGGAAGCCAGTGAAAAATGGAAAATTATCAATTAGATAAACATAAAAATGGGTGCAGGAAATAATGGATACATTTTGTTTCTAGGAAACAATAGTCTAAATATCCCTTCTACAATGCTTTGTCAATTATTGTATATTCTAATCCCTTATTATTTTATTGTTAGAAATGAATTTTAAATTTTGTGTCAAAAAATCTTTAAACAGCAATTAATAAATAAAAATTAAACTGCATGTCAAATGGGAAATTAAATACTAAATTTATTTCCTGAGAAAGTTGATGTTGGATATGGATATTTTATCTGCATGTATCTTTATTGATATTGATCATTTATCCACCTTGGGATACCTTAATGACATAAAAGCAAAAAAAAAAAAAAAAAAGGAACCTGGCTGGTGACACAGTGAATAAGGTGCAGGCCTGTGAACCCAAAAGTCACTGGTTTTATCCCCAGCCAGGGCACATAACCAGGCTGCAAGCCAGGTCTCCAGCCATGTCTGTAGCTGCAGGCAGGTGAAAGACAACCATACATTGATGTCTCTCTCCCTCTCTTCCTCCCTCCCTTCCCCCCACTTCTCTCTGAAAATAATAAATAAAATCTTAAAAAAAGCAACAGCAACAAGATACATCAATTTGTACTTTAAAAGCTGGTATTTTAAGAAGTTTACTCTCAATAGGAACAATTTAAAAATTATAATATTTGCACTGTATTCTGTTAAGCAAGAATTTTTATTCAGATCAAATGATTTTCTAAGTTAGGTTTTTTCCTTTTAAAAAATATAATAATATTTCACCTGTAAAACTGAGGTGATACTTATTAATATGCAAGTGTTTCAGCAGAAAAACTTCACTGTCAAATAAAGCTCTTACCATTATCAGGTGTCTCAAATATGAAATTAATTAAATAGAGCCTAATAATGGAATGACATTTTTTATTCAATTCAGTGACATAAAGTAAAATTTTGGAATTTATTTTGTCAAGGATAAAATGTCCAAAAATAATGGAATATTGCTGTAAATTCTAACCAATGTTAAAATTTCAGAATCAAAGATAAAATGCGTAATTACTGCATTCAGGATAGAATTCCTTGATTAAGAAATAAATTCAGAAGAAATAGTCTTTAAATTGATTGCAATGGACTCAACACTTACATTGTATTCAAACAAACATTAATGTTTACCAATCAAAATAAAAGTTAAGCCCTGGCTGGTGGCTCAGTGGATAAGGCACCGACCTGTGAATCCAAAGGTTGCTGGTTCGATTCCCAGCCAGGGCACATAACCAGGTTGCAAGTCAGGTCTCCAGCCAGGTCCATAGCTGGAAGCAGGTGAAAGGCAACCATACATTGATGTCTCTCTCCCTCTCTGCCTCTCTCCTTTCCTTTCCTCTAAAAATGATAAATAAAATCTTTTTTAAAAATTATAAATACAGGGTATTGAGCTACACAATTTTTGTGATTAGCTAATGTTGAACCTAAAAGAAGTCTTTAGAATTTCAAATAAAATTTTTACTGTTCATTAAGAAACAAATTTTAGAAAATATTTGAAGTATTACTTTATAAATCAACCCACATGTTCTATGAATGGTTTTGAATGTTTTTGAAATGAGTCTTCAAACTTGTTTTATTTTTCTAAATTAGTTGTAAATTTTTAATCAATGTATTCAATAAGTGCAACCCCTCTGAATTTCCATTTTTAAGACTGTCAAAAACAATTACTAAAAATGATTACAAACAAGATGTATCTATGAAAACAAACAGAAAGGGCATATCTTGTCCTGTGAAAATCACTACCTAGAGCTCCCATTTTTATCTAGATTAACTTATATTCTCTTGAAATGAAATAAAATCAATAACTTCTTTTAGTATCTTTATTTAGCAATATATTAAATAATAGACACAACTTAATTAAACAATGTTGTCTTAAAAAATGGTACCAGGAATAAAGACACAATGACACATAGGTTTCTCTTAAAAAGTTATTCCCCAAATCATCTTCCTCTGTTTAGTGACCTAATTCATACTATTTCTCAAAATTCAAGTCACAGTATACAGATTCAGTGAGCCCTTCTCCAGTTTTTCTCTCTAGGCAGAAAATATGCCCTGCTTCCCTATTTCTATACACCTCTAGATATGACTGAAATGTAACACCCATTATAATCTAATTATCAATTCACATACTATTCTGTCCCAGGAAACTGGTAAATGGTTGCAGCAATGCCTTATTTTTTATGCAAGATTGTACTTAGTTCATAGCATGCCGAATACATTTTCCAACTGAAAAAATGAGACCAAATTTGAGATTCAAATCTAAGAGTATTCATAATTTTCAAATCCAGAGAAAGCACTTAATAACTCTTTACTTTTTTTTAAAGATTTTATTTATTATTTCCAGAGAGAGAGAAAGGGAGAGAGGCAGAGAGGAAGAGAAACATCATGTATGGTTGCCTTTCACCTGCCTCCAGCCACAGACCTGACTGGAGACCTGGTTTGCAACCTGGTTATGTGCCTTGGCTGGGAAATAGAACCAGTGACCTTTGGGTTCACACGCTGGTACCTTATCCACTGTGCTACCAGCCAGGTCATATTTAATTTAAAAAGATACAAAGTAAGCCCTGGCTGGTGGCACAGTGGAAAGTTGCTGACCTGCAAACCCAAAGTTCTCTGATTTGATTCCCAGCCAGGGCACATAATCAGGTTACAAGTCATGTCTCCAGCCAGGTCCATAGCTGGAGGCAGGTGAAAGGCAACCATACATTGATGTTTCTCTCCCTCTCTTCCTCTCTCCCTTTCCCTCTCTCTGAAAATAATAAACTCTTTTTTAAAATAAAAATAAGAAAAAATAAAAAGATACAAAATAAAAGCTATGAAAATTTAAGAAAACATGAAGTAGAGTAAGTTACATCTTCAGAATTCCACAAACTCCTTAAAATGGGACCCTTGAACAATCTTGCACAAGAACTGTGACAGTCTAGTAGAAGAGAGAAAGCCAGAGGTAAGAGAAGGTCCTCTCTTATATAGTGAACATAACAGGCACAAAACACTTTGGGTAATGTGTATACATGTCCCTGACATAGCAACACAACATAGTTACATGGGGGTAGGAAGGAAAGCTCACTTTATGAGAGAGGGGGGTTGGGGAGAAGATTAAGGGCTCTTAAGTAGGCTGGGCAATAATAGTTCCAGTAGTAGCATTTACACAAAATTTATATGATTCTTTTAAATACATTGTTAAGATATTTGCAGCTAAAATAATGGTACTTTTGCTTCAGCAAACTCTGTAAGAGTTACACTTACTTGAAAAGAAAAGCAAGTTTAAATTTCTGACCTTTGCCATTCTATAATACTATCTTCCTGCCAAGTATTCAGTAGATGGCAGGTTCTAGTGTGACATGCAATATGGTAAATCACAGGGTTTTTGCTAAACTTTTCCAACTCCCTGAGCACGGATGCATATTGACACACACACATTCACACGTGCAAAATCTCAATTTATCATCTCTTCAATTAGCATGCACAATTTTAACTTCTCTCACAGCTCTTCCTTTTGTCCCCTGAGACATCAAAACCACTTAGAATATTTTCAGAGCAGAATCTTTTAAATCATAAAATGAATGCTAACCGGTGCCTTTTTAAGAGCTAGAAGCATTGTGTTCTCATTAGAAGACAGTTTCAGCTTTCCCAAGAGCATAGTAATCTCAAGGAGGTCCCTCCCTTTGTCCTCTGGCAAGAAAAAAAAAGGAAAAAAAAAAAAAAAAAAAGGATCATAATGATACCAATTAAGAGGTGTGAATGTCATTTCTGCATCTTTGTTCTGTTTCAGGTCAGCAAGTCCAGGGCTCAAAACAAAGTCAGAATAACCTTCTTCAAACTTAAAACTTTCATAACATTTTGTCAGGAATGCATGCACTTTAAAATAACTGTCTTAACAGTACTCTGAATAAGAGGTGACA
Source organism: Noctilio leporinus (assembly GCA_004026585.1). Classification (NCBI taxonomy): domain Eukaryota; kingdom Metazoa; phylum Chordata; class Mammalia; order Chiroptera; family Noctilionidae; genus Noctilio; species Noctilio leporinus. The sequence continues at coordinate 115,719 of PVIW01004403.1, read as the reverse complement.
TTATTTATGCTCTATTTTTATTTATCTTTTGTTTTTTATAAAAAAGAAAAAGAAAAATGCATGAGAGATAGCCCTCTAATCTGCTCTGACTTCCTAGTATCTAGTTACTATTGCTTGTAAATTTAACCATAAGGTATTAACTTCTCTTAAATCCCTTTAAAAAAGAAATTCAATTTTTTTAATATAATATTATGATGATTACCCTTTTCAAGAATGACAAGAACAACCATTCTCTCATTCATTTTTCTGACCTCCCTTTCAAAAGTGTTGATTCTCCTTCTGTAATGTTTTGCATGGGCCCAATTTGGCAATAATTTGTCACCTTCATCTGGATCAGTTGGTGTCTAAGTACCACTCAAAACTAGCTCTGCTAAAAGAGCCAGTAAAGATCTCTGGCTCTAAAAATGAACTGGCTGAGAGCTTCAAATTCAAGGATGAAGAAAATGGTGAGGGTTATTTTGCAGGAGGCATTTTAACCATGCAGAAGCTGAAAGAAACATGCCCTCTTCAGTACAATCCATGGTGGGCATAAAATTAATGTTTCCTAATGATAGGTGAACAAAATTATTGATAGTAAAAAATTCTACAATTAATTTGGTTCATTTAATTTTATTTACATAAGCTAATTTTATAGTACATAATTGGGTCTAGTTATGAAAACTGTATCTTGCATAACATTTAAATTGTTTGAATGGCTTCAAACATTTTAAACATTCCTTTAAATATTTTTATTTTTAAGGATTCACTAAAGGTAAAACAAAAGTATGCCCTAGTTAATATTAGTATCAACTATTCCAAGCATAATAGCTCAAAAAACTCTTGGAGAAAGTTTCATATATAAACTATATCCACTTATTTCCTCAGATCAATTGAAATGTGTAGTCAGTTTTTTTAAGCAGGTTTAAAATTCAGTAAGTCATACAATCAATTTTCAATACTTTAAATGACATTGGGTTATCATCTTTATTTTACATATGAGTCAACCAAAACCCTTAAGAGTTATAGTACATGATTTTCCATAATCACTAAAAAGTAGGTAAACAATGCAGAGCTCAGTAGACTATTAAACATTAATTATAATAAGGTTCTTGTAAATCATTTGCCTTAAAATAACATGAAATATCTTCTAACCATTAATTTCAGGGAATAGGTTGAAGATAATCAAATTTATTAATATTGTTCAAGAAGCTATCATAACCAGGCCAGATGAAATCCATTTCCTTATTGGGGGTCATATTCAATTTTTCTTTTTTTAGGAGAACTACTCAGGAACATACTTTTATTTCCTAATCTCTTTAGCTTTCTTACTCATTATTAAAATTGTTTCATTTTTAAAAGAGCAAAGCTTAATCATAGTAAAAAAAGTATATTTTAAAATAAAAAGTAAAGTTATCCCTCCACCACAAAAGCTGCAAACCTACTCTTCCAGAAGTGAACTTTAAAAAAAATAATATCCTTGCATATCTTCTTATAATGATCTGTACAGAGAAATAAACATACAGACATAAATACACATACAAACATATAGCTATGTATACAGTATTATTTATATATTTACAAACATTTATTCTGTGTTTTTATTTTCAGTTAACCATATACCTTGAAGATCTTTCCATATGGACACATAATATTTTAACTTATTTTTTAAAAGAATAACATTGTATGTGTAATTTTTATTCAATCATATTCTATAAATATATAAGGTATAATATATACTATAGCATTATATAAACTATCATATTGGTAGTTTGTTTTGCATTTCTTTAATAATGAACAAATTTCACAGTAATTTTTGAATTTCATGTTTACGTTCTGGGTCCGTATTTCTGTAATATTTTTGAGGATTTGGGGAGGTTGGACCAGTGGCAACTTGGCAATTTCTTTCCTGGTCCTTCACTTAGAAATCTCTCACTAATCTCTTGCCGTAGATGCTCCTTAATGACAAAGCATCATTCAGTTCTTTGCACTCTTATTCCTGCTAGGCTTTACCACATTATCCCACAGACCACACCCAGAAGAACATCAGTGCTTGGATCAGCCTTCCTGACTGTCAGTTAACTACTCCCCTACTTTGGATCTCACCTTTCCAATCACTTTCAGGAAATAATTTTGGCAATTTTCAAACTAGAATACATGCCCCTACTCTAACACAATATTTATCACACTTTATGAAGGGTTTTTGTTTTACTATTACTTTTCACTGCTAGACACGTGTTAGGACAAAGTCAGGAGATGTTTCTGTATTTCCAATATCTAGTACAATGTCTGGCACATAGTAAACATTCAAAAGTTACTTACCTAAGTAAAATCTCCATTGAAGCCTGAAGCTTTTGTATACATGGAGAGTAATTAAAAAGAAACAGTGGTATTGACATTAAGTTAGATTATCTGTTCATAAATTATTCATGCATATTCCATAAACATGATGTTCTGCAAACATAATCACCTACTGTAAATTTGACATTAATAACACAAGTAGCAATCCATAGCACTAAACTATTTCGATTGAGTGCTTTTCACGAACTAGAACATTTGCAGACATTTTGCATTAATTCTTACAAAACATCCTGTGAGGTATGGAATATGCACTATTGAAGTTTTACAAAGGAAAATGAAGTTAAGAGAGGTTAAGTATAATGGAGTTTGGGGTCATTCTCTGATTATTCTCACCTTCACCTAGTATGACTGCTTTTAAATAGCTTTACTTACCTACCTTCCTGACCTTGGTGATTTAAATCATTTGTTCTTCGTTAAGTTTGATGAGGGAGGAAATAAATCTCAATAAGTCGGGGCCCTCAGACCAGCTGGGAGCCTACTTGTGGCTCCGTGTGCATGTGTATTTTATAAATGCACTTCCGATCTCATTTTCACTATATTCTTGTCTTTCCTGAATTCTTCCCTAGTGAGCAAGGCAAGAGCCAAGGAGGGAGGGTCTCCTAAATTGGGCCTCCCTGGTAATACTAGGGCTTGCATAACTACGAACTGCAGAACAAGTGGCATAAAACAACAGAATTGTTTTTTCTGACAGTTCTGGAGGTAAGGAGTCTGAAATTTCATTATCAGTAGGACCATGATCTTGCCTATGCCTAGCTGCTAGTGGTTGTTAACAATTTTTCCTATTTCTTTGGTAGTTGGGGTAAGACCTTAACACAGCATGACTTCATCTTAATTTAGCATCTGCAAAGACCCAATTTCCAAATAACATCACATTCTTCAGTCGATGCTACTAAACCCAGTGTATTCAATCCAGATACAACTTAAAGGTAATGAAGGTCAAGGAGAAAAAAAACCAACTCAATGGAAATAAAGGGTCTACATTTTATTCCAAGGGTGACATGTCCTAAAGAAGTAACTCTAAAACCCTGTAGGCTTGAAGCATTTTTTACAGGCAGCGTTGATTATAAATTCAACTTCTTCAATTGATCCTGTCGGTGTAAGAACATCCAAACCTGTAGAGAATTGTATAAAAATTTATCTGAGCCAGAAAGAGGCTACATCAAGGAGATTTCTACAGACTGGGATAAATGCCTCTGAGAAGAACAGTTGCAGTTTCCTTTATGCATTTGAATTAAGGAGGGAAGAGAAGAAAGATTACCAATTTGCCTGGAATGGGATTACAGTATGGTTAAAAAGATTATGTACTCTCTTGAGGGTACCTATGGTTTATTTCAAAGACACCCTAACCTAGAGGCCCAGTGACAATGAATGGGGTTTATTTAAGGCAGAGATAAACCTTTTGTTAAAGAAGCTATGTGTCTGGGATGTTATTACCCACAGTGACAAGCACAGTTAGGAATTTACAGTCACACCACCTTGAAAAGTTATAATTTTGTTCATAATTCTTTCATTGGGCCTTCAGATACCTTACTGCTTCATGGTTTATTTTTAAGTTTTGTTTTTTGAAGAATTTTTCCCAATTTATCTAAGTAATCAATATGATTATAAAATTTTCATTTTCCTTTTATATGTGTATGATCAGTAATGATATTATATTATTCCTTATGTTGGTAATTAGTGTTTTTTTTCTTTATTTCTGGATTAATTTTATAATTGTTTTATCCATTTTATTAAAAAATTTAAAGACCTAATTTTTTCTTATGTCTGTTTTCATTTATGCCATCTAGTTTATTGATTTCAGTTTCAACCATTATTCTTTTCTGTCCATTGTTTTTTAATTTAATTTGCATTTGGGTAGGGGTTTATACATGAGTAGGCATAAGTAGGTTTACATTTTCTCATATGAAAAATGACATACGGGTTATGCTTATTAGAATGGCTTTATTAACTCAAATTAACTGAAATAAATTTTTCTTATTTTTAAAATAATATTCTTAATATCCCTGAGAAAATTTCCTTTGACTCATAGGTTGCTTAGAAAAGTGTCATCAAATTTCCTAATATTTGGGAGTTTTCTGTTTTATATAGTCTCTTGGTTTCTAATTTAACGCAGTTTGGGTCAGGTAAAATACTGTGCATAATTTGCATGTTTTAAAATGTATTGAACTGTATTTTATGGGCCAGAATGTTATACAGTCTTTTCCATGTTTATTGGTAAAGATGTCTGGCTATTGCATTTGCAAGTGCGAGAGGTGAGGTTTTCTTTAAAGGTCAATTAAGTCAACTTGGTTGATAGCATTGCTCTGATCTCCTCTGTGCCTCCTGGAGTTTGTCTATTTGTTCTACGAACTACTGAGAGGAAGATGTTAAAATCTCAAATTAACTTTAAGGATTTGTCTATTCTTTTACTCTGTTTTTGCTTCATGAATTCTCCAGTTCTGTAGTTGAGTATATACAAACTTAGAACTGTTACGGTTTCCTAATGTCACTCTTCATTTCTTTTGCAAAAAGAAATGACTTTTTGTGACGTCCATTTTGTCTGATAACAGTTACTGACCAGCTTCCTTATACTGACTCCCTGTATAACGTGTCCTTTTAGTTTCAGCTAAGTGTGTCTTTCATTCTAATGTTTGTCTTTTGGGTTGTGTCTCTACTTGGAGTCAAGTCTTTTTTATTGTCCCAGGCTCCTAGGGACTTCGAGGACACGATGGCGCTCTCTCCCCTTGGGCTGGGCTGAGTCTTTCCTGTTCCTCAGCACCGTTGGCCTCTCTGATCCTGTTCCCTGGTTCTCAATTTGGTAACAACTGCCAGGTTCTAAACTTCATGCCCTCATGCGTTGCGCATTCACAGCCACGCATTCATCAGGGCTTTTCAGGAAGCACTGATAGAGTTCTGTCTGCTCAATCCCACCAACCTCTTGAAGCTACTTTCCAGAGCCCAGCGCTCCACATTCAGGTTGGTCCTCTAAACTCTGATTTCTCCTGTTGCTGTTCAGGAGCACCGCCATGCCTGGCTAAGTCTCCAGCTTGCTGTGCTGGTGAAACACCCCTCAGGCGAGGAGCCAGGGTGATCTTGACCTTGGCCTCTTGAGTTTCCCTTCCTGGAGTAATCAGCTTTTCCTTGTTTTGGTTTTGTTTCTCTTTGACTGAAGACAGTTGTCTCGTAGGTTCTATCCTGCTCCAAAGCCGTATATTTTTGGATAGCATGTTCAGTACCAGTTTTTCCATCATTGTAAGAAGCAGAGGAGTCCCTTTTTTGTTGTTTGGTGTTATCTTTTCAACCTTGTATTAATTTTCAGAAATTCGCTGACTCAATACATTTTATAACGTTTTAATGTCCTCCAGGGGGAGCCAAAACATTAGTCTGCAGGTGTACTGCACCTGAATCTCTAAGGTTTTGCTGATAGGGGGTTTCATAGGTTATTCTTACTAAGAAATGCCTTGAATTTTTAATCACACTATGTACAAGGTCTGTCCAGAAAGTATTGAGCCAATGTCAATATAATTAAAATGGTTTGCACAGCCAACACTTTTGGGACAGACCTTGTATTTGTACCTAAATAAGAACACACGCTACTTGCAGAAATACTTGCAAAAATGGTCATCACATCCAAGTCTATGGATATGATCTACAGCTTCAGAGGGCTTTCAAGGTTGGAGGGCTTCTGAAGGAATTTTAAATCTTTGAAGATAAATAATGGCAAATCCATTATTTAATAAGTTCTTGCGATCAAACTAGATCAAACTAGGCAATTTAATTGGGTCATTTGAATGTTTGTGGTTGTAAAAATGGTGAGCATGTTGCACTTAGCACTATTTATTTAAGTTTAGCATAATTGATCATAGTTCTTTTTTAGTTTAATTTATTTATATTGACTGAATTTTAATGCGTGCGTGTTTTTTTTTTTTTTTTTAACCTCAGGTCATTTTCTATAGTTTCTTTTGAGACTACTCTTTTTTTGGGGTCTATGTATTTAGGTATTTGTTTCTGTCACAGTTGTGTGTATCTTCCTCTCACTGTCAAACGCTGGTTCTATTCCTTCCTGCTGAATTTGATGGTGAACAGTAGTCAAGGCACAACCGCTTAAAGCTGGAGAAGATAGTAAGAAATTTGAGATTAAAATGGAAGTGTAACTCATTTGGTCACCTGCAGTCAATTTCTCACCAATCTTCATAGTGTTAATTCCTCCTCATTTTAATCCATGCCTCTCTTTCTCCTGTGTTCTTTCAAATATCATTGCATTTAACTCTCTCTCTCATGTCAAATTTGTCAGTGGTTGACCCAGACATACAATTCAAAGTTGAAGAAATTAGGCAATAATGAGGCGTGATGGAGCACCTCTGTATCCAGTAATCTATTAACTTTATTTCTAACCCTCTCTTCTCTGCACACCCTATGCCCCTGACATTCTGAGGTATGTCAAATTCCTCAATGGTGTTTTCTCATAACTCCATGTTTTTAGCTATTCTGCATCTTAACCCAAAATTCCACCTCCAACCGCACCCATCCTTAAAATGATTGTTGTGGTCTAAAAGTGTGTGACCTTTCAAAATTCATATGCTGAAACTAATCCCCAAATTGGTGGTATTAAGAGGTAAGGCTCTGGGAGGTGATTTGAGTCATAGGAGCAGAACCTTAATGATCGGTCCTAGTGTCTGTATAAAAGGAGCCCCACAGTGCCCCTTGGTCTCTTCTGCCATGTGAAGATGTAAGGAGAAGTGTGCAGTCCAGAAGAAGGCTTGAGCAAAACCTTATCACACTGGCACACTGATCTTTGACTTTTGGTCAATAGAGGCATGGGAAAAAATTTTTTCTCTGTTTATAAACTACCAGTCTATAGTAGTTTTCTAAGTCATCAATCAATGGCAGCTTCAATAATGAAATCAGTGCCTTCTTCTTCTCTATTACCTTTTTTTTTTTTAATCTTGCGACTTTGTTGACATACTCTTTCTCCCTTAGTGTTTAATTTATTTTTTATATTATAAATAGCCACTTATGGACAGTTTCTACTATAATCATGTATTAAAATTATTTGTGTAATTTATGTATATAGCCCCTATATAATTTGTGGTTCTTATGTCTTTATGGATGAGTGCCATTTTATCCTAAATTTCTCAAAGTCTAGAACTCAATGCTATTTATTTTTATGTCCTCATTACCTTGTAAAATGACCTGATCCACAACAGGTGACCTGGACCTAAGAAAAGAACAAAGCAAAGATGGAAAGAGCTCTGTTTTTCTATAAACAAACTAATATTGAAGTACAGTATAACACTTCAATTTAATATACTAAAAGTGAATCACAACTCAAACAAAATGCATTTTTTAACCATGATTTTATTTGTAACCATAATAAGAACTACAGGAGAAAAATAGATATATGATAAGAAACCAATTCTTAATAGGTCCAGAGGATAACTTCCTTTCCATGCTGGCAGGTGAGCAGAGAACTGACACAGTTGGACTAAGTATCCGCAGAGAAACACCACCTTTGGATGTTCTGAATGTTCCTGTCATCCAAAGCTTTTCTCACAGCTCTTGGTGTGCAGACACGGTCCTTGACATTCACATGTCCAGTATTCTTGAGCCTGGACATTTCTTGGTATATTTCTTGTTTCATGGGGGAAAAAAGAAAATGTTACCTAGAGCCCCTTGGCTTTTCCAGCAGATCTCTAACACAGAGTGGAAACAGAGCCTATCTCTTTCCCAGGGTTGTCCCAGTCACGCAGTCAGTCTACCTGTCCAGGCATGTTCTTCTCAGTTGGAAATCCTGGCAAAGGCATATGCTGTTGCACCAGGCTAAGCTGTGGAATGATGGAGAGGAGAGCCTTCATTACACTTCAATGCTTCTTATAAGCTTTGTCTAACAAAGTGTGTGAAAGCTGCACCTTGAGACACTCACGGTGTGTTTCAGGGACTTCCTTCAGAAGACAGTGAAATACCACTGAGGCCATTCTCTCCTCATTCATGGATCATGCTTTTGTTTTTGTGTTTTGGAAGCGAGAGGGTTTAATTAAGTTATTTCATCACCAAAAATAATGGCAGGTAACCAGGAAGCACTTGAACCTGGTAGTTTGTAAGTCAAGGCTAGGAAGAGCAGCAGTGTCCACTCCCAGGTGCTTCAGGTGAGGCAGGTGAGATACCTGTCCAGTCCAAGAGCCAGCAGGTTACTGATGGCTTCCATTAACCCAGAACCCACCCAGCCTCAGAGGTGCGTGCTTTCAGTCTCAGAGGGGATGTAGCAAGGGCAGAGATGTCTTTCAGTCATTAACACAACAAAACTTGCAGGATATTTGCAACTAAGGCGGATTTGTCAGAAAGCAAAATCAGCTAGTAAAACCTTTGATAGCCAAAAAGAGTAAATAAATATGAAAGTGAAAAATACATATGCTTTCTGGCCAAAGACTAAGAGATGGATAAGAAATCAAAGCGTAAATAGTCTGTTGTGATGGGAGTTCAGAAAGAGAAAATAGTTCTGTGTGGATAAGCTGATACCAAAACTTGGACTTGCTTTTAGAAAATTGTGGAGATGGGATGAGCCGGGATAAAGAATAGGTATAGAACTTTCAAATTCAAACAAAGACTTCAACTATTCCTAAACTTTCTAGGTTAGTAGAGCATAGATAGGTATTGTTTTTGCTTCTGTGCCTGTATACACTTACTATTCATTTATTAGCCTGTATAGATGTTAGAAATATTTTGGTTATCAAATGTGCAGACGAGACATTTTGTTGGAGTCAATAATATTCTCATCTTTGGCTTCAGCAAAAGTCAGTAGAATGTATAGCCAAATGTGGTCTCTACCTGGGAAACTTGCAAGGATTGTGTTTTAGAAAGGGCAACCCTGATGATAAGAAAATAAGTTCTTAGCCTTTTCACCAGAGAGTTAGTATGGACTGAGATGCTACAGTGCTACCAAGATGCTATCTGCAATGCAAAATCCCCAACTGGACAGTGGTGCTTAGGTGTTTGTGAAATTTGTGAAATATTGAACATTAAAGAAAAAAAAGTAATCCTGGCTGGTGACGCAGTGAGTAGGTGCCAGCCTGTGAACCCAAAGGTCACGGGTTCTATTCCTAGCCAGGGCACACATAACCAGGTTGTAAACCAGGTCTCTAGCCAGGTCTGATAGCTGGAGGCAGGTGAAAGGCACCATACATTGATGTTTCTCTCCTTCTCTGCCTCCCTCCCTTCCCCTTTCTCTAAAAATAATAAATAAAATCTTAAAAGAAAACAGAAAGAAAGAAATGGCCACTATCATTATCATTTTACTTGACATCATAATGGTGACTTTTGTGTTGCCACTATTGGCGTTTGTATATGGCATCAGATATTGTTAATGCCTTATATTTTATAACCACTAAAAACAAAACAAAATCAATTTCTTATTACATGAAAAGACATGCTAATCACAGGTCATCAACAGGTTAGACAAACCCTGGCACAAGATGAACTCTTGGTAAACATGGAGATACTCTCTTATGATTATGTTTTTTTCATAATGACCTCTACTGAGACAATTATTGATATCGCATGGCATGTCATCTTGGCACAAATGAGTAATGGTGATTCTGAATGAAGACAAAGGGCAAGACCCAGCACAAGGTTGATCATATGGAGAGCAACACAAAGAAAGATTAAGGATATGATTTTGCCTTTGCAACCACCAGCTACTAAAAAGAAAGGACTGAAATCTAACTGACAGTTTTGAGTATTGGAGATAATACATCCCAGGTCTAAAAATTTTATTCTACACTCTATCTAACACACCATACAGAAAGCTAATTTGAATGGATGTGTCCATAACTGGAAGCCCTGAAAATGACTCAAACAACAACTCAAGCTCTACACTGGAGACCTGTATCCCCTCCAAACCTAATGAAGTTTCAAATATCCAGATCAATTTCACAGTAGATGGAAATCTTCCTCAAAAAAACTCCATACTTCTTTCTCCTGCAAAATGTCTAAATCTAGGTTTTTCCTAGCCTTTCCTAGAGAAAGTTCACAAACAAAATGGCAGTGTCACAAATCTGATATTCTCATCTTATACTTGAATATTCATTTAAGTACCCACTGGTCCTCAAAATGTTAGCCTTCATTACTAACAAGGAGGTGCTCAAACATTGAACATGGAGACACCCTTGCCTACTGTTAGCAAAACCTCCAGATCAATGGGTCCTTGTTCTCAAGTCTTCATGCTAAAAATACAATATGATTTATTGTATTGTCCATGTCTTCAAGGTGGACATACCCAATGGAAAACAGCAGTTATCATAATAGTGACACCACATCAATCAATGTCAATGGCCTCAGATAACATTTCCCAGTGGTAGGAACTTCATATGGTGCTGCTTTCCATAAAGCATGCCACCCCAAGATTTATTAAAATATTATACAAATTCATAGGCTAAAAAAATAATGGCCTGATTCTAAGATCAGACCATGAGGCTAGCAGAACATATATTAGAAATTACACACCCAGATGCAACATTATCTCCTGTAAGTAAGTTATATTACATGTCACATAAAGAAAAAAGCATGGGATTATCAAATATGTAAAACTACCACTCTCACTGTAGCATTTTGACACATGTGATTGTTATTGTTACTACATGGATTTTATCATTTGGCAGCTATACCAATTTCTCTGACAAAGTTTCTCTAGTCAGTCAGCCCTGCCAGACCTTTGACCATAAGAATACATAATATCCATGTCCTACTTGGGCTATAGAATGATGACACTTTGGAAGACAGAGTTCACTCTGCTACTTCTCTGCTAGTGTATTTTCTCAGTAAACCTTAGGTCATGTCTACATCATGTGGAACTAGATTTTTTTTCCCCCATACATAATACCCCCTTGCACAAAAATATGCAGCCAAATATGTATAAATTCTGAAGATATTACTTGACATTTAATATATAAAGACCATGTGTGGAATAAGTTATTTAGTCATCAGATTTATGCAATGTTTTCCAATCTTTGGGTCAAATGGGAACCGCATTTAAGTTGGATTATGGATGGTGCGACAGATGATTGATTTAAACATATCACCTACCATTAAGTTAACTGGCTGGAAGAGCATACACATTTCCATATTTTAATTTGACTAATGTGAGAAAATTACATAGCAAATTACTCAGACACATGATCTGACAATGTGCGATGAGTTAACAAGTGCTATTCACCAATGACGGGCACTGGTATTCATGCTCTGGGAAATGTCCAAAAGCAGTGTCAACTGTGAGTTCTGTATGAAGCCGTGCAGCCTGGTAATAACAAAGTCAAATATTCAAATTATTTTTTTGTGGCTATTCAGTGAGAAAAATTAATTCTGACAGCAAATCTCTGTTGTGTACATGCAATCTCCACTGATATAATATGGCTTGACCTTGGCAAGCCTTAGTTATTCCAGGTTTTTTGACATCATATATTTCAATTGCTGGAAACAATAAGCTAGAACTAGCTCTACAAGATGGGGAAATTATGTTATGTTGCAGATGGGATAAAGGCACTTTCTCAGAGGTGTCTCAGGACCAACTTGCACTGAGAACAGTCCTTGACAGAAAATAACCATGTCATAATTTTATACACGTTGAGGAAATGTGTTTTTTACGAGATCCAAGAGGACTCCCAGTAAATAAAATGTGGGCAGTTCCTAGATAAAGGAATTCCACTCTCAGTATCAAGTTGCATTGCTTTTATTGGCTAGTTCAATTGTTTTGGAAATGCCATAAATATATATTGTATTAGTAGTTAATCGTTATGAGTTGTGTTTTCAGCATTACTCATTATACCCAATATAATTAACTAATTCAGTATAATTCATATGTTTTATGGAATCCAAAATTATGTTCATTTGAAAGAAGAAACGGAATAAATGCATTCAGTAGAGAAAGATTCTGTTATTTTGTTCTTCATGAATAGCCTTGATCTAACTGTAAATCTGAAACGTCTGTGACTTTCTTTTACAAATTCAGGTGGAAACAAGCATTTGCCCCTAAAGCAATTCTTATCCATCAAGCTTTTGTAAGCCAACGCAGCATCATTATTATCCCCACTGCTCCCTGCGCGTCTTTTCCTTCTCTTTTTTGAAAATAAGAGTAAACATGTAAAGGGTTTTCATCCGGATTCATAAAAAGAAATTTTGGAATATTTAAAATCATCTATACAACATGGGTAACAATATAAAATGGTGAAGGTTAGTTGCATCCAAGCAAAATAGGTTGTTTTAGAAATAGCTCTTCTCTTTCAATAGTCACATTTTTTTTTTTCCCTTTGCCTTTTAATGTCCTTAGGGTTTTTAAATGCCATTATGCACAACTGGAACAAGAACAATGATGCCTGGAGGTATCAGGTACTCTCACCAGCTTGCTGGAGAGGAATAGTGCCCCCACCTCACCAGAGTTATCAAGGAACTGGCTGGCTGTCAGCGGATGCCCACTGAAATGAAAATGTTCCTACAATTCACGTTGCTCCTATCTTCTTCACTCCTCCGCACCTTCCCACCTCAGGGAATTATAGGGATAAGAATCTTTCTCTTCTGTAACTAATGTTTCAGAGCTCGCAGAGCAATATATCTTTTGCTCCTATTTGGGGAGCTGTTTATCTCCTCAGAAGCACATTTTGATTATTTTAAAGAGCAGGGTTTGGTGCATGTAACCCACTCAGTTATCAGGGTCAGATCCAATTGTTGCCATCTTCCAGGGAGCCTGCCTCGCCCAAATGACGAGTGCTTTATAAATGCTGCCCTCAGATTGCTGGCTTTGCTACCTATCAACGTAGAGACCATAGTGCATTCATCCAAATGCACACTGCATGCATGACAAAATACAGTGGAAATTATTTTTACTGACAATATACCAATTAGCTGAGCTGGAAAGAAAGCTTGTCGAAGAAACAGGGCAATGGGGGCAAATTTTGTAACCTCTCCAATCTCCTGGCTCCTGCATTTTGTTCAGAAATTGTATGTTTAGTCTTTTGTATCTGTTTGATGTTCCTCTCTTCTCTCTCTCTCTCTCTCTCTCTCTCTCTCTCTCTTTCTCTCTCTCTCTCTTTCTCACTATTTTGTATGGATTAAAGGGTTAAAAAGATTGAGATTGAAGATGTTTAAAAATGCCCCTTGCCCACAGTAAATTAGCAATACTTGTGCTACTCCTAGTACTAGTGCTACTGTTACTAACACTAGTAATAATATTAGTAACATAGGCATAATACATATACAAGCCTATGAAGTGAGAGAAGTACAGATGTTTTTATTTCTATTTTATAGAGAAAGAGAGAAAGAGAAAAAAAGCAAGGTTAAAATATGACCTAGGTCACGGTGGGAAAGAAATAGAGATCAGATTTGATGCTACCCATTTCAACTCAGGAAGAGTTAAAGTACTTTTCTCCATTAAAATAATTTGATATTGACATGCATTCTAGAGTCACTGGAGTTTATTATGCTTCTTTTTTTGTACTCCCAACTCTTTCATCAGACTGAGATGCAAAGGGAAGGATCACAGGCATGGAACTCCTGAGGCACAATAGTGAGCTGAGGACAAAGCTCACAGAGGGTTTCTGAATGCACACTTCCAAAGGGTACATCAAAGGTGTCAACGGTGCTAAACCCCCGCCCCTTGAAAATATTTGTAACACAGGCAGCGACTGGGGGTTTTCACACAACAGGTTATCGATTGAGATTGATTGGATCATTGAATGCTGGCCATCTCCAAAAACAATATATACAAGTTGTTTCAAAAAATAAAAGATAACAAAAAGGCAAGCAGTTTGCTTTTGGATTTAATACATTTTCTAGAAAGATAATATGTTCTAAATAGTAGATAATATACCAGGCTAGGAAGAAAGATGACTTTAATGATAAGCATATGTTATGAGACACACACCATTCTTTCAAGAGTATGTCTAGATTAAGGTACATTTATTGTGAGAGTTATGTGTGTGTTTAATAGATCATTTAACATTTTCTTAAGCTTCAAAAGAGACTATTTCCACATGTTTCAAGATTGGTGGCTAGGTCAGATGTATAAAAGTGATGAGAATGGGGCCATTACTGTATTTGGATATATTGTGAATATCTGTTAGGCTTTTGAATACTTCCACTTATGATGCTGAAAAGTTGAGACAGTGAACAGTGTTTCATACAAACATTCCTAGATGCCCTGTTGACTCGAGAAGGAACAATACAATGTCATCTCTCTCTTTTTCTTAAATTTACCAGACCATTTGGACTTACTTTTTTTTTTCCAGAAAAATCTCTACCCTTTTCTTTTGAGTCATACTGACTTTGTTACAGTCATCTAGCTCTTTCACAAAATACACACTTAATATGAAAATATCTGGAGTGCCATGCCTAACAGAAATTTGGGAAAGTTTTCATTTTAGTCCTCAATGCATAAAACATACATAGTTATAACCACACTAAAGAGTGTACCCAGTATTTATGAAAGCGTGAACTGGTGTAGTACAATTACAATTTGACAAAGTATTTTAAAGTATACTTGATTGATTATAATGTTACAGTTGTCCAAATTGTTTCTTTTTGCCTTCCTCTGCCTGGCAGCCCCTCCCTTCCAGCAATCTCCTCCTTCAGTTCATGTCCATGGGTCATGTATGTAAGTTTGTTTTGCTTCACCCTTTCCTATACTATTCTTAATATCCCCCTGTCTATTTTGTACTTACCAATTACGTTTCTGGCTATCTGCACCATTTCCCCATTTCTCCCCCTTCCCTCTCCCAGCTGATAACCCTCCAAATGATCCCAGTTTCTATGATTCTGTTCCTGTTTTGGTTGTCTAGTTTTCGTTTCTTTGTTTGTTTTAATTTAGTTTTCATAGTTGTGAGTTTGTTGTTATCTTAATGTTTACAGTTTTGATCTTCTTTTTCTTAAGTAAGTCCCTTTAACATTTCATGTAATAATGGCTTGGTGATGCTGATTTCTTTTAACTTTACCTTGTCTGGGAAGCACTTTATAGGCCCTTTTATTCAAAATGACAGCTTTGCTGGATAAAGTAAGCTAGGTTGTAGGTCCTTGTCTGCAGGGCAAGGTGACTACTTTTTGCCTGAAGGGTTTCCTTTGAGGAATCAGTTGATAATCTTATGGGAACTGCTTTGTAGGTACCTCTCTGCTTTTCTCTTGCTGCTTTTAAGATTCTCACTTTATCTCTAACCTTTGACATTTTAATTATGATGTGTTTTGGTGTGGTCCTCTTTGGGTTGAACTTGTTTGGGATTCTCTGCTCTTCCTGGACTTATATGTCTATTTCCTTCATCAAAGTAGGAAAATATTCTTTCATTATTTTTTCAAGTAAATATTCAATTTCTTCCTCTTCCTCTTCTCCTTCTGGCACCCCTATGATTCAGATGTGGGTATGTTTAAAGTTGTCCCAGAGGTTCCTAATCCTCTCCTTGTTTTTTCAATCCTTGTTTGTTCTTCTTCCCCTTCCCCATCTTCTTCTCCTTCCTCTTCCCCTTCTTCTTCTTCTTCTCCTTCTTCTTTTTTTCAGGGTGAATGTTTATTTCTTCCTTTTGTTCCAAACCATTGATGTGAATCCCGCTTCCTTCCCATTACTCTTGGTTCCCTGTATATTTTCCTTTATTTCACTTTGTATAACCTTTACTTCCTCCTTTATTTTGTGTCTGCACTCAATCATTTTTCTGAGTATCCTGATTACCAGTGTTTTGAACCCTGCATGTGATAGGCTGGCTATTTCTGTTTCATTTAATTCTCCTTCTGGGGTTTTGTTCTGTTCTTTCATTTGGCCCATATTTCTTTGCCTCACTGATTTGGCAGGCCCCCTGTGTTTGTTTCTGTGTATTGGGTAGAACTGCTTTGATTCTATGTCTTGGTTGTGTGGTCTAATATATAGTAGGTGTTCTATAGAGTCCTGCATCATAGCCTCCCCTATTACTCAAGGGGAGTACTCAAGGTGCACCCTTCATGTGGGCTGAGTACATCCTCCTCTTATAGTTAAGGCTTGGTTGCTGTTGGCAGATCAATGGGAGGGATTTACTTAGGTAAGTCAGCAGCAAGGGCTTGCTGTGACCACTGACCACCAACATCTGCCCTTTGTGGAGGATCAGCTTGTGTCGGGCAAGGCAGTGGTGCTCCAGTGTGGTCTATAGCTGTCCACTGGGTGCCCTGGCCCTGAGGTTTTCTGGATGGTATAGGCCAAAGTCAGCCCCCACCTGTTTTTCTCTGGGCACTCTGCCTGAGCTGTAAAGCAATCTGAGGTGGCTGCTACTTGTGCTGGGCCCGGAGATTCCCAGGTGAAGCCAAGCTGTGAGTGTAGGCTGGCTGCTACTGGTGCCAGGTCTGTGGCTCACTGAGGCCAGCTGTTGCTTATTTAATAAAAGTTATGAAGTTGCACAGCCTAAGCCAAGACTACCTGTTCATATAAAAAGAAGTTTGGGTGGGTCCATAAGCTGGGTGGGTCAGAGTCTCTGGGGATCTCTGAAGTGGGTCAAATAGTATTAGCCAGGTTGATGGAGTCTCAGATAAGGCACCAGCTTGCCATCTCTGTGTGGAGAGGATTTATAATAGAGACAACGGCCTCTGCTCACTTTGATGCTAGACACTCCAGTGTCTCCCTGTGTGCCACTGGTGCCTTTCAAGCTGCTACCAGATGCTGGAACTCAGAGGGAGTGGGACTGGGTAGGTGAGTCCATGTGTGGGTTCTTTAAGAGGAACTGCTTGGGGCTCCAGAAGTTTCTTCCACCAACTCAATCCCAGCTGGTTTTTGCAGCCAGAAGTTGTGGGGACTTCCCTTCCTGGCACTGGAACTCTGGATTGGGGGGCCTGGGGTGTGGCTGAAGCTCCTCATTTCTGAGATATCCCTCTGAACATTTTATCCACCACATGTGACCAGCCCGTTTAGCATCTGTGTCCCTTTGACCTGTCTTGATGAATGTGGTTTCTTTAGTTCCATAGTTGCCAGACTCCCATTTGATTTCATTTCTAATGGTTCTGACTGATGCTTGTTCTACACTATATTTTAGTTATAATTCTGATGTGGTGGTGTAAAACAGCCAGTCATGCCTGCCGACACTGCCGTCTTGACTGGATCCCTGCCCCACAACGCAATTTGACAGAGTTTTGATCAAATTAAGCTACTCTCTATGCCTTATATTATTTAGGAGACCTTTCTCAGTAAAGCCAACAATTCTACTGATAGCCTTGTCACATTCATATACCTGTGCTGAATCAGTCATGATATAATTTTCTTTTAAATTGTGTTTCTTCACAAAGTAATTTAAGTTGTCACAGAATCACACAGAACTTAGGTAAATTTTGAGAAGAGCCACAAATGAAAATATGAAGGGCCATAAATCATTTCACTTTCAGTTGGCTAAAACTTCAAGTGGAAAAGAAAAACATATTGAAACAATCTGCTATGTCTTTCATAGTTGTAGAAATGGCGTTGTTTTTTTTTTTTTTTTTTTTTTTTTTTTTTAATTATGAACTCCTTGTAAGCCTGAGAAAAATTATTCTAGTATTGTGATGGAAAAGGATTAATAAACTGTCACCAAATCCTTACGGATGTGTAACCAGATACTCCCATATTTTCTACATTGTCCTTTGTCAACAATGCTCACAGCAGAGGAATCATAGCTACAACAAATAGCATGTATTATTTTTTTAAAAAAAGTTAAAAAGTCACAGGTATGATCTCTCTGTTTTTTGTTGTTCTTGCAATCAGAAGCCATTGCTGAAGTGATAGAATTTGTGATATTAAGATTACTTAATTGAAGTATATTTAAGTCACCAGAAGTCACCTTAACTTTGCAATTGCTTATGTTTTCAAACTCTTTCAGATTCTGGCAATTGACCTTCTAAAACTTTTTAAAATTTTTAGGTTCAGAATTAATCTTATTCATTACCTTAGCTTCACCCTATTTCACTTGCACTTTTTTCCCCAGATATTAATGGCTTTGTTTTGTTTTGGGGTTTGTTCTTTAATGTACCTGAAATTTTTCTATACCTCAATTTGGCTATAAAGTTTAGTCTGATGTGATCAGTTAAGAGATAGTACCAAAAAGATGTTTTTTTATTTTCTTCACATAGTTTAGATAAATGTATCTGTATGTATACATGCATTGGAGAAATAAAATATTAGTCTCAAACTTTTCACTTAAAACTTAAGGCTTCAATTTTCTTAGAGTGTAAGTAAATTACTAATATACCATGTCATTGGAAAGTAAAGCAGACGGGAACCTTCTGTTGAAGAGAGGAGGTAAGAAAGAGTAACTTGGTGAATTAGCTAAGATGCTCAGAAGAGCTTTTTTGAATTAAAATATTTTCAACATGTCCCTGCTGCTTTAGGTTCATTGCTGTTTCATTTCAAAAAGTAAGAAAATGTCAAGAACAAAATAAAATACTCTATAAGCTAAAGATAATTTAAAAATACTTTGCCTTTTCCACAAATAATTCTTAAAGACATCAGTAAATTAAAAACACATTATAAAGTGTATTCAATTCCAAATTATATGAATTGATGACTGAACTTGTTTTTGAATTACTCTTCTTTTTCACTATAAAATATTATCTTAAAATATCATTAAAGCTTACTCAAGTTCAGTGCTGTGACCAATTTTGTTTTCTTTAATCATGTCAGCTGATCAAGGTTACCTTCTTGCAATGACTTTGTAGAAGGCCTCATGTTTTTTACTACTTCATTCCCTGGTTGCTCAATATTAATTCATTAGTAGATAACACAGCTTTTTTATTGCCTGGAAATTATTAAAGGGTTTACTTCTCAGTCTTCAGAGAAAGCTATTCTTTCTACGATCTCAACTTAATTACCTTTCTGCTTTACCTTGAAAAATGTATGAGAAAGTTATAGTAATTTTTAAAATTTATTTATTTCTCTTCCTTTCACTGATATTGACTCCTCTTCTAAAATTGTGAAAGTTTACTGCATAGTTTGGGGAGAATTTTGATGTTTATTTTTGCGTGTGTAAAAAATTGTAGCACTTAGAATAGGCTTCAATGTCTATTGGTTAAATTGGTTTATTTAGAAATATTTAGGTTAAATTTTAGAATAGTTGCAGTATGTATATATATATATATTTTATAGCTGATTCTATCTAGCATGGAATTCTTGGGAACGTCATTTAGCCAAACCAATGTCTTACAGCACGGTGCATTACAACGTGAAACCAGACATTTTATTCTTTAGCACTGTAGCTTTTTTAGTTTGCCATTCTCACATCACCCTCATCCTCATCCCACGGCTATTAGAGTAAGCTAGTTTCCTTGTCTTCAAACCATTTTCTTTCTCCTTGGGAAATTAGGTTGAAGACAAAAATGAACTGCATTTTATAAAGTCATTTATACAGCAAATAAGATGACCTTCAGTGGGTGAATGAATAAACTGTGTTCCATGCAGACAAAGGCATATTAGTGCTTAAAAAAAAAAAAAAAAAAAAAGTGAGCTATGAAGCCATGAAAAGACATGGGGGAACTTTAAATCCATACCACTAATTAAAAGAAAACAATCTGAAAACATGCATCCTATATGATGATGTTCTGGGAAAGGCAAAAATATGGAGACAATAAAAAATGTAGTCATCCTAAGGGACAGGAGGGTAGGAACAGACAAATTGTCAGAGCAAAGTGGATTTTATGGCAAAGAAGGTATTCTGTATGATACCATGATGACTGACATATGCCATTATATGTACATTTGCCCAAACGCACATAATGCGCAGCACCAACAGTGAACCCTAATGTAAACTATGGAATTTGGGTGCTCATGGCGTTGTCGATGTAAGTTCATCAATTATAACAATGTGCCATTGTATGCGGGGTGTTAAAACTGGAAATACTACACAGATGTGAGATAGGTAGCTCTATGAGAAAAACCTGCAGCTGCCTCTTAATATTTTTGTGAACCTAAACCTGCTCAAAAAATAAAGTCCTTTAATAACCCCAAATACAACCACCAAGTCATTTGTACCAGAGGTTTTCAAAGCCCAGCCCAGACCAGGTGAAGGTATATCCAGGGAACTTTTTAGAGAAGGAACCCCTCCAGCTTAACTGCATCAGAAATCTTGGCAGTGAGATGCAGCCGCGGCTGCATACAAAGCCTTTCGGGTCATGCTGATACCTACTGCAAGCTGAGAAGCACTGCTTTTGATGCTCGACTCCCACCCCAGGTGTCTTTGCAAAGTCTGAGTTCCAAATAGCTTTGCTCTTTACGTGCTCCTCTGTGTTCTACCCAGATCTTCATTCACCTCTCACTTCTTCAGAATAAGAAATGTTACTGTTTTATTTTTTAAAATAGCCATACCTATAGTCTTAGAATTGCACACACACACCCCCGCACACACACCCACGCACACTTGCCAGATAATTGAGTATTGGCTCCTGGTGTCTTCTCTTAACTTCATCTGATTTTCATTGTAGCAAGTCAATAGATTGGACGATGTGCGATGATGGGAACTTGTCTAGTTTTACTGTAGATGAAGTTTTCATCTCTATTTTATTGTGATGGATATCACTTTTAATGTCTGTCAAACAATTTGGGGGACATGTACCGACCCTCCATCTTTTTTTTTTCCCCCCCTTTGGAAGTCTCTCCAGTGCACTGCGTATTTATTAGATACTAACACCTAATGAGATGTAACTTCTTTGCTTTAAAATATAAACTTCCTGGCAATGTCAAGCTTTCAGGTACACCTGAGAGCTATTTCTGTGCATCGTTATCTCCACTGAAATGGAAAAGGGATCTAAGGGTTATTTCCTCTAACGGCACAGCAGTATACTAATCATGCTTGAAAGTAAAGTAGGCTGTCCCCAAGTATTGAGCAGAAGGAAAACAAGAAAAAAGACAGAAAACGTCATGTTTCCAAATGGCAGAGTTCCACTGCATAGTAGAAGTCTCTAAAGAAATACATTTTTTCCATTGTGTTTTTCTTTTCTTTCTCTCTCTTTTTTTCTTTTTCTTTTCTTTTTCTTTTTTTCTTGCTAGCTTGGGAAGAATTCTGTCATGGGTGCTTTAAATATGGCAAAGTTTGCAAAAGAGAAACTGGAGGAACTACTTAGGTTAGATAAAAAGAAATGCAAATAAAACAATTGTGTAGAAAAACACCTGCTCTGGCAGGTGAATCCTGGAGAGATGGCCATCCTAAATGTGGCATTTCAAAGAAAAATGCAGGAGCAGCTGCTCACCATCCTCCTTTTTCTCACAGTGCCTCTGTCCTCTCCTAAGAAACTGCTTTTCTCTTATGAGTTGTGGCCCTGGCTTCGGTTTCATTGTGTCATATTCATCTCTGTATAAATACTTTTACAGGCCTGTCAGGAAGTTCAACTAAAATTCTCACTTTCCTCATAATGATGTATTGATCTTTTCACTAGAATATCAAATATGAAAACTTTCCAAGCAACATTTGGTCCTTCTGCATGCACGTAGGCTACAGCAGTGCTATTTACAATAGCCAAGGGCTAGAAACAGCCTAAGTGCCCGTCAGTGGATGATTGGATCAAAAACTTTAGGATATTTCACAATGGAATACTATGCAGCAGAAAGAAAGAAGAAATTCCTACCTTTTGGAACAGTGTGAATGGAACTGAGGAATATTATGCTTAGTGAAATAAGCCAGGCTTATTTGTGAAAGATAAATACCATACGATCTCACCTAATACAGGGCACTCATGAACAAAACAAACGCATGAGCAAATTAGAACCAGAGACATGGGAACAAGAACAGACTGACAGTGGCCAGAAGGGAGAGGGGAAGGAGAGAAGGGGGAAAAGAAGGGGGAGGGACTAGTCAAGGAACTAGTATAAATGACCCATGGGCATGGTCATCAGGGGGCTGGATTGAATATGGGAGAAAGGGTGGTGGGCAGGACAGGGGAGAGCAATGGGTTAAAAAGAGGGACAAATATCATATAGCAACAATAAGTTGATTTAAAAAATTTAGCAATGACCATGAGTCAATGTTTTGGTCCTCAGTTCTAAAAGATGAGGAAAGGGTGACAAGAAAATGAGCTTAAATTTAAAGGTGATTAACAAAATGGTGTTCTTTATTATAAAAAAATCAATAATAATATTGCATATATTAAGGTATTTTATATAATGTTTTACCATTTATGTAAACAATATCCCATGAATTAATGGTATATTCTGTTTTGCTCCTGCCATGTTTGTATATACAAACAACTCTCATACTATTGACAATTCCCTAAAAACTAAAAAAGAAAAAAAAAAAAAAAGGTTGATTTTAAGAAAAATTAAAGGCATTTTGGATACAAATTAAAACATTCTTTGTATAATTTAAACCTTAATACAAAAACAATCCAAATGATCTCTTATAGTGAACCAAATTGTTAATAACATAATGTAAATACAACTTACATTAATGGAAATCAATTAAATATGAAGATAATGTGAACAGTTGAATGTATAAAATTTAATTTAGTATTATTTAAATCTCATAACAATACCTAGATAGTGAAGATGTCTGAAGAAAAGTTTCATAAAGAACTAATTATATTTAAATATTATCAAATATATTTTTTCTGAGGGATCTTAGCATTATAATGTGATGAACTATAACCCAATATAAAACTTTCATTGCAATAATATAACATGATATGGTAAGTTGAATATGTACTTGAAAACCAGTGAAATGGACATTAAATTCAGCAGTGTATTTCAATTATGTAGCTTCATGGGATTGTCTTTCTGAGCCTTGGTGTTCTCTTACAAACATTAAATTCCAAGTGTGAATGTGTGTGTGTGTGTGTGTGTGTGTGTGTGTGATTAAATTACATAACATTTCAGAAGGCACTTGTAACTGAATTTTTCAGTTGGCTACCAATCTCAAAGATTGAACCATCATATGAAAATAAAATTGTGTTTCCTTCCATTTTATTTACCTTTATTTTAGGTGAAGTGTGGCTTTTGTCTTGCATTATCCACTTGAATCTTTCCAATTTCCTTTGTGATTTAAATACATAGATATGGCTTATATAGAAATGCACTAGACCTTGTTTGTCATTTTTACTTTGAAAACAAAGCAGCAAATTCATGAAATAATTGGTGTCATAAATAACAGATGCACTTGCTATATTTTTTCCCTTGAATAGGTACATTTATTTTTCATCTGGTGTTAGATATCACTTTGCTCATACACCCGTGGGAAACAACAGAGTTATCTCTGTACCTAGAGAGCAACTAGACTTTGATAAATGCAATAGGGCAGAACTCATGTCCCATAGATTTCATATATCACCTTTTGCAAGAGTGTTTCTATTTTCTGTACCTCAACATGTGAGAACAACCAAAGACATTTTAAAAATAAAATTATTAAATGATATTAGTTATAGAGTACAAGTTTTAGAACTAGTGGGGAATGTTTTAGTTGAAAAAATTCTATTTACAAGAATTTTCCCACTTAAAATAGATAATACTTTTACATATTACAATCTGATGGACAAAAAAGTTCTAAACTTGCCCTGGCTGGTGGCACAGTGGATAAGGCACCAGCCTGTGAACCCAAAAGTCGCTGGTTCAATTCCTAGTCAGGGCACATAACCAGATTGCAAGCCAGGTCTCCAGCCAGGACTGTAGCTGGAGGCAGGAGAAAGGCAACCATACATTGATATCTCTCTCCCTCTCTGCCTCTCTCCTTTCCCCTCTCTGTAAAAATAATAAATAAAATCTTTTTTTAAAGTTCTAAACTAAAAACAAACAAGCAAAAGAAAACTCCATAATGCAGGTTTTGCTACTGCTACCTTGTTTTCCACCAATGAGTTTACAAGTGGGCACAAATGGGTTAAAAGTCTGAGAAAATATTTCTTTCCCCAGGTACCTAGTTAGTGAACAAGACAAGAAATATTAAGCCAGCTGCCTCTGACACCAAGTAACCTACTCATTTTTTTCCAATGTCATATAAAGATGACATTTCTCTGTAAGTCATAGCATGAATAATTTGAGAAGCACTTAGGGAAGTAACTCTTTAAAAATAATTAAATTGTCAAGTTAAATATTTTAAAATAATATTAGAAATGAATTACTGATCTGAATCTTTAAAAAAGCAGAATCCCTGGAGGGTATGCACACCCGGGGGGAATGTTTTCCCTGTGGCTTCTAGCAAACCCTGGTGAAATTTAACAAAGACACAAGAAGACAACTATGAGGCCAAAAATAGGCACTGACGGGTCAGTAATCACAATGAATAAACAGACTAACCTTTAAAAGTCAAAAATCAAAACCATAATAAATGAACAAAACTCACTAGCAAAAAAAAAAAAAATCAAAATGTGAGCAAAAATAGAATTCAGTTAAGCTTGTTGGGGGAAACATTTCAGCATAACAGAAGTTTAAAAATTTAAGAGAATACTGTTTCAGGTACCGGCAAACATCAGTTGTCACATCCTTGACCTATAATAATTTTTAGGTTTTCTTTTGTATGTAAGAACACCTAATATCAGCTCCAAATAGTTTTCTCTAGTCAACAGAAGAAGAAGAATCTAGTGATAATCAGAAAGGGTGGCCCATATTTAAATTTTAAAATTTTGATATTTGTGCATTGCAGATTTTTGTATTAATTTTGATATTTAAAAACACATAGAATTAAAATATTTTTATTTAAAGCACTGGCTGGTGGCTCAATGGATAGGCACTGGCCTGAGAACCCAAAGGTATCTGGTTTGATCCCAGCCAGGGCACATAACCAGGCTGCAAGCCAGGTTTCCAGCCAGGTCTGTAGCTAGAGGCAGGAGAAAGGCAACCAATACATTGATGGTTCTTTCCTTCTCTTCCTCCTTCCCTTCCCCTCTCTCTAAAAATGATAGATAAAATCTTTAAATATAAATATATATATATATATATATATATATATATGTGTGTGTGTGTGTGTGTGTGTGTGTGTGTATTAATCTAGTAAACTTATCTGAATTTTTGATATCCTGACTTTGTTTATGGACAATGGAGGTTCATCCACGGTTTCTTCTAAGCAAAGGTTACACACTCGTGCACACACACAGATGAATCAATGGGAGATAATGAACCCTGAGTCCCAGAGTCAGTCTGCGGGTCTGAGTGGGAGACAGCCAAGTAGTTTCAAAGTAGTTTCACATTTCAGGTCATTTTCAAGTCTTCCCTGGCTTCTCTTTTACACACCATTGTCTCACATTCTGTCTGCATATGTCCCGGGTCACCTGGACACCGGTGGTGCGTGACACATTGCTAACTGCCCTCCCCAGGCTCTCCTGTGCCTACCGTGCATCAAGCTCTCTCAGTCAGCTAGAGATACCTGGTAAAAGGGCAAACTCTTCCTTTGCTTCTTCCTCGTAAATGTTGTGTGAGGTAGTCTTTCCTATAAGTCAGCTTTGGGCCCGATCCTCTGATCCAAGTCTTAAGAATCAAAAGCACCAATCATCTGTCTGACCACCAGTCTTCCGGGTGACACTGGTGCTGAAAAATAACAAGGAGCCACACAGGTGATGATGTTATCTATTCACATGGATTTCGTTAATGCAGGTTCTCTCAGCCTTTGTTAATGCAGATTGAATCCAAATCTATACTTACCTACTAATACTAATTACTCAGAAACCGTCAGCAGTAACACCACACCAGAGGAATGAGGGATAACAAACCCAAGTCCCATAGTCTCAATCTTCAGGTCTGGGAGACAGCATGGTCAGTAGGGGAGTTTTCAGTGTCTTGCAAGGAAGGATCTCTGGACCAGGTGGGCAGCAGGGACGGTGAAGCCCTCAGTCCAGCAGGGCAGAGCTTCCAGTGGTGATGCCAAGGGAGATCAGTGTGGCGTGGAGCAGCAGTCTAGTGTGTGGAGCTCGGCTATACAAGCAGTGGTCTGGAACCTGCCTCAGTTACACCCGCAAAGTGGTGTCCTCCACCTTTCCAGGCCTCTTGATAAGTGTCTTGGCTCTCCTGGTGGCGAGTAAGTATGGAATTTCCCCAGGAGCCTGTCTATAGGTGGTCCTGCTCTGCAGACATGGCTGTTCTGGTCATGTGAGCAGATAGTGTGGGTGTGTCTTCTTGCCTGATGACTTAGAATGACTTAGGTAGTTTCCCTCTTGAACCAAAGTGTCATAGCTGACTGGCAACCATCTTCATTGACACAAGTGACTCCACTTTGCTTTGTATCATTTATGCTTTTTTGACCAGATCATTTAATTGGTTCTGCTTTCCACAATTAACAAGCTGAAGAGTCAGGTACATTTTTTTTTTTCCTGGTTTTGCTGATAGTGTATTTGTTACAGTTGTGGCTAATGGTTTCCTGACTCAAACTCATAATGAAGGGCAATGTAAGAAAACACTATCCGGGGTCTTCCATTGAAAGATACAGTCACAGAGGTACAAGAGAGAACTTCAAAGGAGCTACCTAACTGGTTTATTGACCAGGTGGTTATTTTGCAGGAATTTCTTTAAGTAGATTCAGTCTTCCAGCTATAATACTTATGTTCATGTTGCCTTATCAAACAAGAAATATGCTAAAAGGTTTTTATATCTTGTGAATGCCTAAAAATAAGAAATAAAATTAAATTACAATTGGGCGACTAGCCTCCAACTTTTGTTTTACTCTATATGTTATTTGTACAAATTTCTGCATATTGCAAATAGTGCGAGTAAGGCAATATAAACAATAAGGATTTTTATTTACTATCAAAGCCACCATGCTCTCTATTACATATTGTTTGGAAGAACCACACAAAACATAGAAATGAGGGTGAGCTAATTATAAAAGAGTAAAAAAAAAATGTTTAGCTAACAACTACTCATGAAAAAGAAAAATTCAAAAAAAAAAGTTTAACAACTACTCAGGTAAAAGAAAGAAAAATTAATTCAAATATATTATTTTACTTGAAGAAAGTCTTTACATAATAAATTGTCAATTCCCAATAAAATAATAGCTTTAAAAAGCTTAAATATTGTATCATTTCTCTATTACAATAAATTATTTAAATGTCAAACAATGCCCTAAAACTTAAAACATCAGAAATATAAAAAAATTCATACAGGTAGGGTGTTTTGGCTGGCTTTAACTGTGCAATTTTCTAATCTCAAGTGGGTGCACTCATATAACTGGTCATCAGCTAACTGCCAGCTGGTCTTGATAGAATGTCTCCAAAATACTAGCCAGGGCATGATCTGATGATAAACAGCAGATGGCAAGAACAACCAAATTGACCAAACACACTGTTCAAGCACATGTCATGTTTGCTAAAACTCCAATGACTAGAGAAGGCTGGAGTCAAACAGAGGGTACCAGAAGCTACTGTCCGGCACACAACAACAGCTGTGGATTCAGGGAAAGGTGAAAAATGAAGGTTACTCGATGCAAGTAATCGACTCTATTTATATAAAGCAACAAGGTAAAATCAAAGTCCTCAATTATGTGCAGATATTTTGACACATTTCTCACAGTAATCCACAGATCTACCAGAAAATTTAGGAAACAAAATACATTTAATAACATTTCCTTCATGGTTACTATTTACAAGAATAATTACTACACTTAAAAAGCAAATGTGAGAGTATATGCATGTGTGTCTAACTTTTGTTTAATAGAAAATATATTTGGCTTATAACATTGTGTAACTTGAGGGGAGAATATGCTGACTTGATGTGTTTAGATATTGCAATATGATTGCAATTGTAGTAGTACTTAAACACCGCTACCATGTCAGATAATTATACATTATTTTGTGTTGGGAATGATTAAGATATAGTTTAATATTTTAATACAGGACTGTTGTCTATAATCAACATGCTGTGCATCAGTACCCTAGAAGTTATTAATCTATTAGTTGAAAGCATGCATCTTTAAACAAATTTCTCCTGTTCCCCCACCTCCCAACTCCTGGCTAACCATCATTATGCTGTTTTTATGAGCTTCACTTTTTCAGGTTCTTCATATAAATGACATCACACAGTATTATTTGTCTTCATCTGCTTTATCTTGCTTAACACAATGTCTTCAGTCATCTATGTTGTCACAAATAGCAGGGCTTTTTTCATCATTAAATAATATTTCATTATATGTATCATGTCATAATGCATATATATATGTGTATATATATATATATATATATATATATATATATATATCACATCTTTTTATAATCATTCAATCATTGATGGACACATTATTTCTATCTTTTGGCTATTGTGAATGATACTGCACTAAACAGAGGAGGGCATATATCTCTTTGATATACTATTTTAAGAAATGTTTTGATAATGTAGTTAATATATTCAGACATTTGCAAAATATAGAAATGCTCACATTCTTACCCAGCAAACATGAAACATTTACCAACAATTACCTTGCAATTCAATATGCAAGGCCGTGGAGAAAACCTAAACAAAGATAAAATAATTGGTAGTGTTAATATGTTTACAATACGTTAAGAAATTACCAAAGTGTACTAAACTATACCAGATACTTTTTTTTTTAATGATTTTATTTATTATTTCCAGAGAGAGAGGAAGAGAGAGAGGCAAAGAGGGAGAGAAACATCAATGTATGGTTTTCTTTCACCTGAATCCAGCCACAGACCTGGCTGGAGACCTGGCTTGCAACCTGGTTATGTGCTCTGGCTGGGGAATGGAACCAGAGACCTTTGGGTTTGCAGGCTGGTGTCCTATCCACTGTGCCACCAGCCAGGACTGTGCAGATACATTTTTGATTTAATAAAAACACACACTTCAACATATTTGTAGTTTAAAGAAAACTTAACAATGGAAATTAGGCATTACTAAGAATTACCGTTAAAAATACATCATGTCAAAACATAGAAGATGGAGTCAAGGTGCGCTTAAAAGGAAATTTTACTTAAAGGATTAATTTAAAGAAGAATGGATCAACATTAATTAATTGAATAATCAGCTTTAAAAAGTTAGAAAAGAATCCAGCACTCAGAAGATAAAAAAAAGTAACAACAAACTGAAAACCTAAGAGAAAAGTGGGAATAGCATAAAAGAGGGGAAAATTATAAGTAAATTTAAAGAAAACAAATTTAAGAAAAGAGTAATACACTAAAGTTTGATTTTAAAAAAAGTAAAATATAAACTAATCTCTATATAATTTAATAAGTAAAACAAAAAATAGTATGTATGAATAATTTAAGTAACACATGCAGTAAAGATTTAAAATATAGTGGATATGATTTAAAGCTTTATGCACATAGATTTGAAAATATTGGTGAAATAAATATATAGAGTCTCAGAAAAATCAAAATTATCAAAAGCAAACTCAATATGAAATAAGTAACCTAGACATTTCTAGTAATTTAAAAGTACTGAACACATAATTTCAAATATTCCATTGAGAAAAATACACAGTCATACATTTGCCATTGAATTTTACTTAAAAGTAATGGAACTGATCATTCTAATCTTCCACAAACTCTTTCACACATTAGAAGGGAAGAAAAGATTCATAAATGAATGGTACAAGTTTGCATAAACTTGAGACTAAAGAAAATGTATCTTTTCCTCAAAACACTGCTTTAAGGAATAATAGTTTCTAGGCTGATTGCATAGAGCTGGATGACTACACATACCTAGATATTTTTTTCTTGTTCTTTAAGCAAGTACAGCTTGGAAAGAATCTGAGTTTGTTTTATGTGAGTTTTCACCTTTTGTTGATTCTTTTCTAACAGTCCATAAGGAAAGAGCCTTGGTATTAGACTGCTATACTTAATACTTATTGGCCCTACATTTACTGAAATGAGTATTATATTTTATAATAAAAACATATTATTAAGAAGCTGACATGTTACCTATGTTACAGTATATTTGAAATGCTTTCTGTATATTTTAATTTTAAAAAATAATGACAATTTTTCTTATTTTTTAAAATACTGTATTCAGCTTACATATTTTAATTTTAACTTAATTATCTGTAAAGGCACATTTACTTATTACAGTAGTTTAAGGGTCTTTGCAGAAGCAGTTTAACTTTTTCTTTTTCTTTTCTACAAAATGTCCCAATATGAGCATGTTATACTACAATATATAATGACAATATGGACATTTTATTGAGTGCATTATTTTGATACCTAGTCATTATGATATAATTCTATTTAAATAATCGAAGGAATCTGAATTTTCAAACTGATCACACTCTGTATATTTAAATTTTATTAGATAGATACTTTATTCATTTTAAACAAGTCAAGGCTGCCACTGAGATTATATTTACTCAATAGACAGAGAAGTGAAGCTTTGCAATTATTTGGTTAGCTGACAATCAATAGATTACAAGCCCTAATGTGAATTGAGAATGAAGGTGGTGCTCAATTGCCTGTTTGGTTATGGGTATTGATCAAGTTAATAACATAACAGCAGAATCTCCACTCCCTTCTCCAATATGCATTCAATTTCAAGTGTTTTAGTTCATTTGCTCTTTCAAGAAATATACAAATGTTTATGATGATTACTTTCTCCTCAAGAATGTCTGTCATTTTTATGTCTTTCTATTTGTTGAGAGGCATAAAAAGACGATTTTGTTTTCTCCCATTTTATTCTTTTTTTATTATTTAATCCCTGTTCACTACTTTGCTCCATTTCCCCACCTTTGGATTTATTCATTTCTTCCCTGTTCAGATGCCTTACCTATTTCATCTTGGTTGTTTTGCCTTGTTGTTTTTGCCATTTTCCCACAATACTAAGATCTTTCTCATTCCCAGATAATTACAGTTTGCTGGGACGTTCACAAAGAAAGTGAATGGGTATGGATATTTTGGATAATCTAAGATCTGTCACAGGGCTGGAGAGTGTCATTTAAAGGTAGAGCTGTTTCTTGAAAATTTTGGTCTCTTTCCTTTTCATGTTCTCCCTGTGTAACATGGAAAGTCAGAAATCCCCCAATACTTGATTAAGATGGAATTTAGTATCCTTGTTTAATCAAAACAACTTCAGTGTGACTCATGGTTGAGTAATCTACATGACTCATGAGTTTTTGCTATAGTATAATTTTGTTCTGTGACTGCAGTTTTTACCTCTGTAACACTTGGCTCGCTTTTTAGTTATTTCCTCTGCCTCCCTGTGTGGGAAGGTTGTCAAGAAGTCACGACCGCTGGGACCGCTGGTGTGACCTGAGGACTGGATCTGGGCAACAGGAAGCTCCCCATCTCCTCCCATTCCCAAGCATACAGCTCTGATATAATAATGTTGTGATGAGACTGCATGGACTGAGTACATGGCTAATCCCATGTATGTAAGGCCCCTTGTATGTGTGTAACTGAATTCAATGAAGGCTTCTATATAAAGTAATAAGATTCTGGCAGGTGGCTGCAGAAAACTAGTCATCTAGAGGGTCACCGAAGATAAGCTTTGATTATTAAACCTGCCACCTACCAATGTGGAGTGGCTTGTCTTTCTCTTGGAATATCCCTGCCTCTGTTAAAGGGAACTGACTTTAGGTTACACCCAGGGATTCACCCCAGCAGGTTGTCACAAACCAACATGTCCAAACAACCCCAAACAGAGAAGCTGCAGATTTCTACTGCTTTCTTCAATTCTTATTATAAGATTGCTAAATGGAAGCTTGGGGAAATAAAATTACAGAAACTGGCAAAGTTAGTTGGCATGCTTTTGACTTCAGACAGTTTAACATTTAAATTGATCTTTACTTTGTTTTTACCACGCTGGGTTGAATACCTGATATCTCATTTCCACCTACATGGACATAATTAGGGCCGCAGGTGTTTCAAGTGCTGTAGATGCTGTCTATAGATGTTACGTCAAAACAAGGAAAGAGTATGTTTTCACTTGGTTCATAAATAGACTGCCTCTTTGAAAACAAATTTTAACGTGTGTATTACAATAAAACTGGCATGATAATCATACAGTTAAAAAAAGGTGGTGAAAGGGTTGATTTTCTTAGCCTTCTCAGCCATCGTCTCTAATGGTGGTGTATAGATCTCTAAGTTTTAAGGGTAGAATATTCTATTCAAAATGGTATATTAAAATAAGCTTCAGCCTTCCTATTTCTTTGCTGAAGGGCTTAAAAAGATCTTTATGCTATGGGAGAAAAAGCAATATATTAGAACTTATCTGAACAAACCTTTCAGCTTAACAAGACATTCTATTTTCTTTGAGATGGAAAGCATGCAGTGTGCAAAACTGGATCTTCTTGAGTTCATTCTTTTCCTCTTTATATCTTGCAGATGTTATCTGTCTTGTGGTTCCATTATAATTCATACATATATGCATGAGGTTTCCTAAATCTTTATCCATAGCTTTGTTATGTACAATAGAGTTCTCACTGCATAAAAACCAGACTTTAAAAAAGAACTTGTTGTCTACTTAAAACCTTGATCATAGTAGGCCATTTATACTTTGATTAAAATTGGTTTTCCCAATGCTATCTATCCATAAGAGCAAATGATTTTGTTATTTGTTCCTGAAATTTGAAGTGGTCTCTGATGACCACTGTTGTTAACCCTTTAATTGAATCCACTGACAATTGCTATGAGTTCTTTCTGTGTACCTTCATCATCTTTCTTTACATTACCACTAGATAAAGCACAGACTTGAAATCAAACACCCAGGAGTTCAAATCCTAGTTCTTACATTTCTTAGTTAAGGTAGTATGGGATGTTAACATTCTCCCTAACTTCTCTCAGTTTTATAAGTTCAAGTATTCTGCAGGAAAAGAAGATATCAATATGATTAAAAAAAAAAAAAAGATTGTGACATCCCACATTTGTTATCCCATTTCTGTAAAGGTTCTATACATGACTCAAATTACCAACCTAAAAAGAATAGTCTTGTCCATAGAGAGCACCATACATTTTGTTTTTTCTTAGAAAATTTGAGGCAAATATTATATACCACCAAGTCTCTTTTCCACAATTCGAGTACATTTTTACTACATTTTTGAGTCTAGTCCTGGATACCTGTGTTGATTAAGAAAACTATAAAGGAAATGAAGAAGCCAAAGAACTTATATACATGACACATGGACATGAACTAAGGGGGGCATTACGTAAGGAAATGTGGTACTAGTTAAAGGTGGGCAAAGGGGGAAAAATTGGGACAACTGTAATAGCAAAATAAATAAAATATATTTAAGGGGAAAAAGAAAAGAAAACTACAGACAGCCCTGGTTGGTGGCACAGTGGATAAAGCACCAGCCTGCAAACCCAAAGGTCACTGGTTTGATTCCCAGCCAGGGCACATAACCAGGTTGCAAGCCAGATCACCAGCCAGGTCACCAGCCAGGTCCTTAGCTGGAGGCAGGTGAAAGGCAAGTATACATTGATGTCTCTCCCTCTCTGCCTCTCTCCCTGCCCCTCTCTTTAAAAATAATAAATAAAGTATTTAAAAAATAAAAAAGCACAAAAGAAGAAAGAAAACTATAGACAATAAAAACTACTATGAAGTGCAATATCTTCCTGGAAAAAGTACTGTTCAAAAAATAAAATCTAACTTCTCTAACTGTGACAGTAGGCAGCTTTTTTCTCTCTATGCCTCAGATTTTTCCCAAGTAAAATGGAAATAAAAATATTACCTATTGCAATAATATTTTGTGAGTTTTGATTGTGATAATACAAAGTACTTAGCAAGTGGCTCACAAAAATAAGGGTTTAAGAATAGCTAGCTATTATTTTGTGAGCTCTATTTTTATTTGAAAAGCATGAAATGATTAAATTTACAAAACTCCAGTGTTCTTTCCTTTGAAGAACTTTTGCTTGACTGTCATAATTTAAAATCATATAATAGAGAAATATGTTAGTTTCTCCCACAAGTATTCTATGGATAACCAATAACTTTGCTTATGAGAACTTGTTCCCACAATATCTTTTACCTGGGTTTATTCATTAATGTGAAGTTTAGAACATCTTGATATGGTATCACATGATGATAATATATTCAATGTTGTCACCTAACTGCCATAATTTAAGTGCATGTGGGACAATGAATAAACAAATCTTCAAAAAATATAAGTGTCTTATCACCTAATATAAACATATACATCCTTTGGACAAGATGATTTTCAGCTGATTGCTTGCAAAGAAATATGCTTTGCTCATTCTGTTAGTGAGAGAAACTGAGTCACCCTTTCCCACTTGTCATTATAACATGAGAGAGTGACTCAAGTCCCCTTTTCCCAAATCATCCATGTTGGCATTGTTAGCAGCCCAACCCATCCTCCACATGAGAAAACCCACATTTTGGAATTTGGCAGTCTTTCTGAAATTTGAAAAAAAGTTCTCAACTTTTTTTTTTTTAAATATCATTCGAGCACTTTTAATTAGAAAGAACATACAGTTTTTCATTTTGCACTGTTTTACTTAAAATCATAATGTAAAC
This sequence comes from Noctilio leporinus, assembly GCA_004026585.1. Classification (NCBI taxonomy): domain Eukaryota; kingdom Metazoa; phylum Chordata; class Mammalia; order Chiroptera; family Noctilionidae; genus Noctilio; species Noctilio leporinus. The sequence goes on along the minus strand of PVIW01004403.1, from coordinate 81,080 downwards.
AGTTTACTTACAGTACATTTATAATTCTAAGTGCTGCATAACATCCTATCCATTTATGAATATTCACTTGACTTAACACTATTATTCCAAGTATGTCACTGTTTTTGATACTACAGTAATTGGCATCTTTGTGCATAGAATTTTTACCTTCTTAAAAATTCCTTGGGATAAAATCTCAGGACTATAATTAAGATAGGATAATTTTTACTATTCTTATTTAAAATATTTTCCAAAGTTAGTGGAAATTTACATCACACATTTTATTGCTTGACAGTTTTATTTTAATTATTTATGTATTTTTTATTTTATTTTGCATTTCATCATAAAAATATGGAATGCTTCATGAATTTGCATGTCCTCTTTTTGTTAATCTTCTCTGTATCATTCCAATTTTAGTATATGTGCTGCTGAAGCAAGCCCTATTTATGTATTTTATTTTTGATGTTCTTACAGATGTCCCATTGCCCCTCCTTTGCCCCCCTTCACCCAGCCCCTGTTTCCCCTGCTCCCCTGGCCTTCACCACATTGTTGCCTGTGTCCACGTGCTATGCATATCTGTGTCTATGTTTTATTATTATTATTATTATTATTATTATTATTCAGAGAGAGGAGAAGGGAGAGAGGAAGAGAGGGAGAGAAACATCAATGTATGGTTGCCTTTCACCTGCCTCCAGCTATGGACCTGGCTGGAGACCTGGTTTGCAACCTAGTTATGTTGCCCTGGATGGGAATCGAACCAGTGACCTTTGGGTTCGCAGGCTGGCTCCTTATCCACTGCGCCACCAGCCAGGGCCTTTGTGTCTATGTTTTGTCGCTATTCTCTTCCAGTGGCCCCATCCCTCCCCCCTGATGTCTTTCAATGTTCTGTAAAATACTGCCTGCCCTGATGTAAACATACCTTCTAGCATTTAATTTTACTTGACCACCACAAAAGATAAGGATGCTATACAATGGTACTTTATTTCAAGTTAGGTTTGATCCTCAGAATACAGTTGTGACAAAAAAGACTGAGGGGAATCGCAGATGAGCTAGAAGGAAGGCTTCGTAATCAGGCAGAGGACACTAAATTGAATTGAATTTCCATTTTAAAGAAAGTACTGTGCTAAGATTAAAGTAACATTTTCAACACTTATACAGCTGTAACTAAAGAAGACCTTTAATTTAGGTTAATTTAAATATTGTGTCAATTAATCAATTTGTTTAATTTACACAAGCAAATTCACCAGGGTGCTGCATGTACATTATTTCCTCTGTGTGATATTGACTGATGGTAGATAACCATAAGACAGGAAGCTTAAATTATCTAGTCATTAAAAATCTAGCTCTAAAATACAGGTTTTTAATTAAAGTGGTAACTTATTTATACAATCCACTTTTACTGAGTATATTATATGCTCAATAATTATCTGAACACTAGTTTTATTAAAAGAAATGTTTTTTTGTTTGTGTTTTTAAAGATTTTATTTTTATTTATTATTTCCAGGGAGGGAGGGGAAGGGGGAGAGGCAGAGAGAGAGAGAGGGATCAGCATAAGGTTGCCTTTCACCTGCCTCCAGCTACAGACCTGGCTGGAGACTTGGCTTGCAACCTGGTTATGTGCCCTGACTGGGAATCAAACCAGCGACCTGTGGGTTTCCAGGCCAGCTCCTTATCCACTGAGCCACCAGCCAGGGCTAAACGAAATGTTTTTTTTTTTAAAGCAGCCAATGATGGTACTATTACCACAGTACTTTGGAGTACTTTGGAATATAATATACTCACAGTATGTACTTTGGAGTATACTATAATAAATCTATGTAAATATTTAAATGGATTTGACTAAAATGTAACTTTGATCTGAACCTTAAACATGTCATGCTATAACACTGAGGGTTTTGAAATAGGAAAAAGGATAGAAGTGACAGCAAGAACAAAGGCTTAGAAACTGTGTTGAAGAGAACAGTTCAACAGTGATTTAGAAATGAGCATGCTTGAGATCAATTCAGTTTTCACACAAGCAGAGGTATACAGGGATAACCTGGAAAATGACAGAAATAATAACAATCTCACCCTGCTTGTGTGGCTCAGTTGGTTGGAGTACAGTCCCGTGCACTAAATTCCATACACCGAAAAGCTATGGTTCCATCTTCAGTCTGGATATGTACAGGAGGCAACAAATCAATGTTTCTCTCTCATATCTATATTCTCTGTCTGTCTCTCTCTTCCTCTCTAAAATCAATTTAAAAAATCATTGGGTGAGAATTTTAGAACTAACAGACAACATTTATGTATTAAATGCATATTCTGTAATAAGTGCTACCCCAAATGTCTCACAGATATTCTCTTCCTTATTCCCACAATAACCCTATACATAGACATTTTCAAACTCATTTTACAAATAAAGAAACTGAAGCTCAGACAGATGAACTCCCGGTGTCTAGGATTATACTGTTGGCAAATGGCAGTGTTATGCTGAACACACTCCTAACACTAGAGCCTGCAGTTTTTGGCCCATGACCTGGCATGTCCTCTCCGATGCACAAGTGCTGGATAGATGGACTCTCTGTAAATGTGAAAAGGAAGCCTATCCTGCTCTGGAGAAGAAACGTGTGGAAGGCTGGAGAAACAGACCTTGCTTGCTAAGGAAACGAAGTCTTCCTTTACACCTTGGGTGAATGTTTGTGAGAATGTGTTAGCATTATAATTAAGTTCATCATCTCTTTAAATATATACCTGTTTTACAAAATCCCTAATTTCTCCAAAGGTAGTATGTCATTTTGTGTACTGGGATGATTTGGAATTGTCATTGCATGCTTTTTTTTTTATTTGCCAGAGTCTTGTGCAAGTTGCAGTAAATATATATATATATTTACAAGCAAGCCATGATAGTCTATGCATGACCAAATTATAATTAAAAACATTTATTCTGCTTTATGTTTCCTCAAGGAAATAAGTCTTCTAGGAATATTACCTAATTATTTAGGTCATAACTTTCTCTTTCTACCTACAAGAAAGAAAATGAAGATTTTGCCAAGTGCAGTGGCAGAACTATTACTCTTAGAAAAATTAAATAGTTGCAAAGGAAAAAATAACATCAAAGTTGACCCTCTATTATTGCTACAATGATAGTTAGAATCATGTTGTTTAATTCTCCACTGAGGTTACTGGAGGAAAATCACAGTAATGCTGTTCTGTGTTCAAGTAGGAAGGTCTTTGTGGGTTATATAAGTCACAGAAATGAACAGGCTCCCTTGAACATGGTTCAGAATTGACTAGCACTTTCTGTTTCCGGTTTCAAAATTAATTATTTGAAGGGTTTTCTTAGGTTGTAATACATGAAGTATGTGATTATGTGGTAAATACTGTGTGATTAGGTTTGTGAAAGATGTTTTTGAGTTTTTCTATTAATAGGAAGTCAAAATATAAGATAATGAATTCTCTTAGAAGGAAATTCACGTGGAAGAGCCTCAGATCACAGATAAAACACTTTCCAAAGATCTGATCTTAGTTGCAGGGCTGAAAAACAGACCTCACCTTAATTTGAGGAATTGTGGTTTAGAATTGATGCAATATATTGTGTCTATAATATAGCCTATTAAAAAGTCTGATTATTTCATCAAGTATATTTGCTATGAAAACTTAAAACTTTATATTTTTAAAAAATCAGTAACTTCAAGAGTGTTTTACTCAGTAAGGTTATAAAAACCTAAAAGTATGGAAGGTTATATACCACAGGGAAAACTAGAGTGCTCATATTATATACAGCTGTATAAAAGATTTTAGTAGAATAATAAAGCTATAGTTTTACAAACCAACACTAATGGTTGTGGTAAAAAGGATGTCTATGTGACTCAGAAATACTGTAACTTTTGCTTTGCATTAAGTTAATGAATACCAATGAGGAAATATAATCCCTGATCTTTTTCTAAAATATATTTGTAATTTGAATTAAATGGTGCATTTATGTTTGATCTATATTAAACAAGATGTTTAGTCAAAATAATAGAAAACCGATGTAAAATGTGAATGTCATGCAACTGGTATTTTTACACTGTAGATTTCTGGCTTATAAGTTTTCAGAACTATGCAGATTGCTGAATTCTGAACTTTCACAGATGCCTGTATCTAATGATTTTGATCTGTTCTTTCTGAGAGCAGAAATATATTGGACACAGTGGTCCAATAGCTGTTTCAAACAACTTTAAAAATGGGCTGTGATTGCATAACTTAGTTCTCCTAACTTTTTACTCTATTATCTACAGCTTTTATTTTAACTGAAAAATAAACTCTAAAGAAACAAAATGAATTAAATTACTTATTAAAACCTGCAAACGACTTGTTTATTTGAAGTTGCTGTGCTATTAACTCTGCTCATTTTTACATGCATGAGAAAAATTTTATTTTCAAAAAGGAAAACTCCATTCTTTCCCTTGATAAAACTGTTATTGTGGAGTTTACCCTTTGTTTTGTTACTTACAGGTTTTTCATCAGTGGTGGCAGCCCTATGTAGAGGAAAACATATGGGTCTTGGGGACAGAAAACGTGAATTAATTAATCTCAATGTTTATAACCAAGTAGTTCCGTGACTTTATGTAAATCTTGGAAACAAAACACAGAAACACAGGATCTTTATGAATATCAAATTAGAAGACATAGATTAATTTAGTTTATAAAATTCAAAGACACTGCAAAATTGTTGAATAAATTCAGAAAGATATATAATTTTTTCCTTAGGGTTATAAAAATAAGCCAATTAATGTAATATAATATTAGCAATAATTTACATTTCTAACACATACCAGCATTTGGCCTCAGAGTACCTGGTCCTAATTAACATTTTCAGTGGTTGGATATTAGACATTGATTTTTTAGCACTACTCAGCATAGAACTCTTTCACATTTATATAGAGTGATTGATGGTGTGCATTTCTTACATTTGTGAAATTATTGTAATCATTGTCAGTGTAGAGACCAACAAAGTCCCTATAATAACATGCAATCTAGTGTAGGGATTGAAAACTCTCTTTAAAGAGCCAAGTAATAAGCATCTTAGGCTGCAAAGAATGCACCTAAGATAGGCAGATAGTAAATATTTTTGCTAGCATATAATCTGTTTCATATTATTCTTCTTCGTATCTAAGCATTTGTTTGCTTACTTTTTTACAACCCTTTAAGATGTAACAACGACTTTAATGTGAAGGCGGCAGAAAAACCTGTTGTGACTTGGATTTGGCCCAGGGGTCACAGTCTGCCAGTCCCTGGTCTACTAGAGCTAATGGCATCTGGAGCTGCAATACCATAAATTCACAGGTATGAAATTGTATTACATGTAAGGAAGGTGACCTGCTTACCCAAGGTCAAGATGTCATCTAAAACACTGGGTCTAATTCACTTCTCTGGATATATACTTAGTTTGGAAAATGATATACTTTTCCTCTTAATTTGAAACTTATATATGATATTAAAAAATGTGGAGCCAGTGAAGATGAATTCAAATTGATGTTAACTGTTGAAAGCATGGCAAGTAATAGGTTTCATGAAGAATTAATTTAGAATTAGTATAACAATCAATTACTACCTTATGGACAGATAACTGTTTTCTCATTTCAATTTTAAATTCATTTAACAATATCATCCTGATGGAAAAAAAGTATACTATTCTTGCAGGCATATGGCAAAGAGGACTAAAATGATTCCATGCAGTGTCACCAAAGAGAAAAATAGCTGAAGTTGGAGTAGAACACACTGTGACATTCAGATTATATCTGGATTTAACTGCCCTTGGATGCTAATTTTCAACTATAGCCCAGATGGTGGTTAAATTAATAAAACCTTTCATGTGTACTTTAGAACATCAGAGAAGCCATCTGGCTATTGACAGTCATCTTAATTTTTAGTATCTTTATTGTAAATTTTATAGTTCAGTGTACCACTTTAATGCCAGGGAATATTTTATCATCCATATTTAATTATTAAGTGCCTAAAAGTACTGACTTTTGGAAACCAGATTAGCCTAAGATCATGTCAATACATACCAGGTAGTATGTTGGAAAACATTTTTGCAGTTCAATCCAAAAACTATTGACCTCAAATAGGCAGATGTCTTATATGGATATATTATGTAATGTGCATTATACCTGTAAATGTGACAATTCCCCAAGTCACTGTGTGCATGTAGACTTAGTTATAATATATTAAGTCGCTTTCATAAAAATTCATGAGCAATAATTGTTGTGTGGAAAGTATAATAGATACACTCAGGTCCAAAAACTGAAAACATTTTCTGACTTGAATACAAGTTTGTTATTTTAAGACATATTATGGATACTAAAGAATTCATCCAATGCTATTACTATGCTAAAAAATTAAGGATGCTGCATGCTTTGGATGCTATTTAAAATGTACAACCTGTTCTTTATTGTATTTTTATTCTAGAAGTGAGGAAAATATTTGTAAAGATCATCTTCCATCAACACACACACACACATAAACAGGATAAGAAATATAATTATTTAGTTCATGTCCAGAAATAGATACAGCACATTGGAATTTCATAGATCCATTGTGAATTTCTGTTTTGTTTATATAAAAATAGACTTTCATGGATTTTAGTGTTTTTAAAGAACCAGATGAATTTATTGACTTGTTATATGGAAAAAATGTCAAAAAGATACTTGTTGGGAGCGGCCATTCAATATAGCAACGTGGGAAGTTCCTGAACTCATCTTCTCCCAGGGAGTCACTCCATCTACAACTTGAAACGAGTACCTCTGAAATAGACCTGCAAACTAGCCTCCACAACACAAAGTAAGCATGGGTAGAAGAGGCAAAGACATGGTCTTGTTAAATAACCCCATTCTCCATGTGGTGACCCTCAATCAGCAAGAATCTCACCAATCTGAAACTTCTCCCTGAAGAGTGATGGCCTTGTGCCCCGCATCAGGCGGGAGTTCGGAACAGACCTCAAAATACTTTTAAAAGGCATTTTTCTGAAAAAGTGAGGTGTAATTGATATGAACATGGAAGAGTAATATTAATTTGAGGTGTGCAACAAATTACTTTGACATTGTTACACATGGTTTTACTGCTTAACATGTGAAGGAGACCAAAATAATGTGGCCACTCTAAAATAAAGAGGAATAGTCTAAGATTACTTTCCATCATGTTTAAATATATCACAACTATCTCATAGGTGCTCTTTTTATAAGTTTCACTTGTTTTTGTAAATGGAACCATAATTATCACCATATGTAGCTGAAAAAGTCGAATATCTGTAATATGTAGAAAGAAATAGATTAACATTTCTCAATTTTTTCTCATATTTTGAGGATGAATATATTTCTAGAAAATAATTTTATGTCATCTGGTTTAATCTCTGACTATATTTCAGGATTTCTGACTATATTTCTAGGTCTTATGTTGGCATTTATATTTCATCTTCAAAATAATAAACATGGACTTGAATCAGAAAGTCTTTCCGGTTCCTGACCTTGACAATGAATAATATCTGTTATTTTACAGGTGCCATCCTTCTCTTGGAAAGGAAAATGTTCTGCAATATTCCTCCTTTGTCTTAGATACTAACTAACTTAATTGGATGAAAGTGAGGAGATCTTGATCTTTGTACATTATTTTAACCAGCTTTTGTCCTGATACAGTTTTATTCCCATTCTACTTCATTTGTTCCCATTCTACTCACTTGTTCTTATTCATAATTTCTAGGAATTTTTCTATGTTATGAGTTCATGCGCATTGTATCACCATTTACAATTCTACCCGAAAAAGAGAATATTGCATGGAATGAGGAAGCAATGTCATAAAGAATCTTGTCAATCACTTAATGTTAGTGATTCAGCAAATGTAAAACCAAGTTCTTCTGCTGTTAAAGACAGTATCTATTAGCCTCATCATTGCGAGTCTTGGGTCCTCTCCTACGACAATTTCTAGTACCGCAGCTGCATCCCATTTATTTCAGCCTCATTGGATGCTTCCTGTTGATAGCAGTCTAATGCTATCACCACTGTATTACAGAGCAAGTTTAATATGCCAGAGGACCTTTGCTTAAAGTAGTTTAAGTTTTTTTCTGATTTTAATAACCACTTAATCCACTCAATACACATGTTGTTGGAGGAGGGGGCTTTTTAAAATGTTTATATACAATTAGACAACTTACCAACATTTTATGAGCTGAAGTAACCCTTTTGTATGATGGAGGTGGCTACAACATCCCAGGAGGAAGCATTTAAGTATGCATTTAAGTAGGTCACATAATAGACAGCTGGCAGACCATTCAGTTTCCTTATCAGGTTAGTTAATATTACATGGATCTTCACAGAGGAGATATAAATATTCATTTGTAATGATATATTCACTGTGAATTGAATTTAAAGCATAGAAAATACCTGGTAGATTTGCATAAAGAGATTATTTCCATAAATAAAAATTAATTTTTCTCATCCTTTTTCAATTTGAGAGCAACTCTGTCTTGGGAATGTAGTTTTCCTTCCTTTCAAGAAATTCTATCTATTTATAAAATAAAACTATAACTTAGGGTATATAAAACACAGTGAATAATCAAATTACATTCCTTTCACAACTTTTTTTTTTTTTTTTATACTTTACTTCCTTCAGAGTTTCCTTGTTGGAAAGAACATCTTTTGCTGGATAAATTCTTTCTTCTCCAGTATGGATACACCCTAATATCTATACTGCATTAAGACCTTTTTCTTAGATCATTAATGAAATAGGAAGTAAGATATGACTCAAACATGGTGTGATCAATCTAAGCAAAGGAAGAAAGCAAATGTGATCTTGGAGGGTGAATCTACATTAAGTTTCATCAGGGGGGAAATTTACTGAGAGGAAAAGCTAGGATAAATTGTTGGCTTTGTTCAACGTATCCTTCAATATAATTGGAATGTCTATATAATTCACAGTTGTTCCTCTTGCTAATTTTTTGGACATTAAGGTTAAGAGATTATATTGAAGATGTTATTTACCAAATGCTCTAAAATCAATATGTATTTTTTTGAAAATTTAAAATAAACATCAAATATTGAATGAAGTATCATAAATCCTAAACATAATGCCTTCAGTTAGTATAATACATGCAAAATTTTACTAAATTAAATTTCTGACCCTCTTTTTATACACATGAATATTTATTTATTTTTGTTTCTATATACCCATATTAAACCTTGACCATTCCATATTTTTTTTCTGGAGAGAAGAAAGGTCTAGTAAGTAGAATGGTAGAATAATTGCAATAGAAATAGGATGAGAGAGAGAAAGAAAACTGACACTCTTTACTATCAATTCAATATTAATTGTAGGATAATACAATTAAGAGTGCTCAGTCTTAAAAATAATTCCTTATTTGTCTTGTTTGTTATGGCTTCCTCCTCATGATCATCTCCTTTTTCCTGAGGTACTCTTCCAGCAACTCCAGTGACATTATACTGCACTTCAATCACAGTTTACATATCTCTTTCTGAACCATTTATCTGATCTCTGTTGTTCAATTCGAAAGTAACGCATACAGGCACTTTCCTAACAAAGGAAACAATCTTTAGTGCCAGTAGATACAATGACTGCATCTGTATCTGGCAATGATTTTGAACCATTAACAAACATGTCAAAATGTCCCATGCTCATCAAACATGACGTGCTTGCTGTGTGCAGTGGTGTGTGTGGATGTCTGAAAAAAGAGAACAGCTTCCATTTGTCATGTTTTCCAGTTTCCATCATGTCAATACTTCTACCATGGTCAATTTCAGTTATCAATGGATATCAAAGGGTTTGCAAAATTATTGAAAATTGAACAGTTAGCTTTGGTGATCTGGTATAAGCTATGACCACACATTCCTATTGGAGGAAGTTCAGGGAATAGGGTGTCTCTTTATAGAGCAATTAGTTACAAGATCCGAATATTAATTAACAACATTAAAAATGTAGTGTAAGAATTTCCCATAGCCCTGGCTGGTGTGGCTCAGTGAATTGGTGCCAGCCTGTGAACCCAAAGGTCACTGGTTTGATTCCCCAGCCAGGGCATATAACCAGGTTGCAAGCCAGGTCTCCAGCCAGGTCTCCAGCCAGGTCTATGGTTGGAGGCAGGTGAAAGGCAACCATACACTCATGTTTTCTCACTTTCTTCCTCCCTCTCTGCCCTTCACTCTGAAAATAATGAATAATAAAAATAAATTTTTTTTTAAGCTACAGCAAGGACATGAATTATTACTGACTCATATTTTGAAGGAAAGGGATAAGAATCCAGAACATAAATTATGGCAAAACCTAAATATCAAGACCATAAACATTTTTTGCCATACCACGAAGCTTGAGCACATGGTGAAAAACAAGTAGCTGCTCATCATTTCATTAAAAATATTTTATTTATTATTTTTCAGAGAGAGGGGAAGGGAGAGAGGCAGAGAGGGAGAGGAATATCAATGTATGGTTGCGTTTCACCTGCCTCCAGCCACAGACCTGGCTGGAGACCTGGCCTGCAACCTAGTTTTGTTGCCCTGGCTGGGGAATTGAACCAGCAACCTTTGGGTTCGCAGGCTGGCATCTTATCCACTGTGCCACCAGCCAGGGCCTGCTTGTCATTTCAGATGCACCAAATAAAAAATCAAAATTCTCATTAATGTCTCATCTTGCTCAACAATTCTGAGGCCCCAGAAATAGGGTAGGAGAAAAATGCGATGTGTCCAAGAAGAGCTTATTCCATCTTCATCCTCCTGTTTTTGTTGGCTTGCTTTTGAAACAAGGATGTCTACCATTCTATGGAACATTGCACTAAATTTTATTTTCTAGTAAAGAGTTTACATTTGGGAGGGAACCTAGATTAGCTAATTGTATCTACTACATAGGAATAGTTGTTCTTTGATTTTAAAATTAGAATAAAAAATGCTTTCATTGATCAGGCCAATGTAGCATATTGAGAAATTTAAATATCAGGATGATAGGATCACTTTAGGTTCTTATCAGATGTAAAATAAGCCATCTTTTACACATGTTAACATGATCAATATTATTATACATTGCAAAGTGATGTTGTGACTAAATGATAATTTTATTTGTAACTTCATTTGTCATTGTACAATTATTTATATTCATTACAGTGTTATATGGAATACATATTTTTGTCATACTTCGTTGGGGTTCAAAGAATTTAGAAAATCTTCTTAGGTTTGGTAAAGGTGCCTGCATTGAGGATCTGTCCCTCTCCAAGGTAGAAATTTATTCTAACTGGAGTTTCTGTCAAACATTATTCAACCACATGCCATGAGCTTCAACAATCAGAAAAGTTACATGTGCCTTGCATTCATTCATTAAACTAGAGACACCAAACTAAATAACAAACAAACAAAATAGCACCCTCCCCACCATGAATCCTCCATGGCAGGAGAAGCAGAGTTTCCAAAGGCAACACGTGGTGCCTGGGGCTTTTGACACAAACAAAGCTGTTTACATCCAACAATGACATCAGGGGGTCTGAGGAGAGCTCTGCTTTACCATCTGAGTGTGACGGTCATTATGTAAATTCTAACAATGATCCTTCAGCCCTTCCTGAAAAATCAAATATCATTTTATGCATTTATGTTTTCTCTAAACCAGTTTTTAAAATTTATATTCAAATAGTAAAATAAATTATTTAAAATAGTGTTTTACAACTGAGAGGCCATAAAATCAGTTTTACTTAAGTCTAGATTTATTTTTTAATAAAATAGAATAGAAATATGAGTAAAATATACATAATTATATAATAATTCCATAAAACCTGTTTCATACATGCCAGTCTACATATCTATGTGTGATATATGTGAAATAGTTACGTGTCTGTATGGCTGTATGTGAATATATGCATGCATATGTGTATAAATACACATAACATCCCTTATATATATCATTCTTGGCTTCTACTCACACATATCTAGTTTTCGGTGAATCGGGATGGCTGCACCTTTAAAATACTTCAAATTTGATAGTGCCTCATCAACTCAATTGTTACCATCCTGGTACAAGGCATACTGTATCACTAACCAGGATTATAGCAAAAGTTTGATACCTGGTCTCTTCTCCCTTCCCTTATGTACTTTATAGTTGTTTCAACTCAGCAATCCCAGTGACTATATTAAAGTACAGACGGAATAACTTCCAGCTGTTCCTCATTCAGGGTAAAAATCCAAGGGACATTAGCACCTACAAGGCCAACTAGGTCATAGGGCACTTCTCTGGCCAACTCCCTTACTTCTCTCCATATCATTAACCAATTTCATTGATTCTGGCTTCTGCAGGTTTCCTTCAACATCCAAAGCTCTTGTCTTAGGACACTTTGAACATATTGATCATTCTATGTGGAAAGATTCTATATATCACCAAGGCTCATTCTCTCTCCTCCTTAAGTCTCTACTCAAAAGTCACACTCTCAAGGAGGCTCATCCTAGACACCCTAAAATTTCCACTCTACCTACCCATGCAAATACAGTTCATTTTGTTTTTCCTGCTTATGTTACATTCTTAGCACTTATCACCATGAACCACAGTATAAATTTAACTTGCATTTGTATAGTTTCCAGCTCAATGAAGGCAAAATTTGATTTCTCTCTCTCTCTTTTTTTTAGATTTTATTTATTACTTTTAGACAGTGGGGAAGGGAGAGAGGCAGAGAGGGAGAGAGACATCAATGTATGGTTGCCTTTCACCTGCCTCCAGCTATGGATCTGGCTGGAGACCTGGCTTGCAACCTGGTTATGTGTCCTGGCTGAGAATGGAGCCAGTGACCTTTGGGTTCACAGATGGGTGCCTTATCCACTGTGCCATCAGCCGGGGCTGATTTCTTTTTTGTTCCCTAATACAGTCCCGGTGCCTGACAGTTATCAGGCACTCAATAAAAGTGTGCTGCCCAGTGTATGAACCTTTGTAGGACTTGCAAAGAAATGATAAAAATACGCGTTGGGATATTTACCCCATCACAACAGCAAAAATAAATAAGGATCAAGAGAATAAGTAGGGAGGGAGGGTGGTATGTGGCAAGGTGCTCCACTTATTTGTTGTATCAGAAAGAATCTGTAGAAGGGGGATTGTAAACAGCCAACCTTGGGAAAGACAACTTCCTTAAACATTAGGAACCATATGTTTTACTCATATGTGGGATATAAAACTGAAAAAAACAAATGAACAAACAAGGAACACAAACAAAACCTATAGACTCAGACAAAAGTATGGTAGTTACAAGAGGAAAGGGGTGTGGGGGAGTCGTAAAAGGTAAAGGGGCCAAATATATGGTGATAGAAGAAGATCTGAGTTTGGAAGGTGGGCATGCAATGCAGTATAACTGTACAGAAGATGTGTCAGAGAATTGTACACCTGAAACCTATATAATTTTATTAACCAATGTTACTCCAATACATTTAATTTAACAAGAGGCTATTGGTTGGATTTGGAGGATCTAGGGATCTGAGAAAGCCACAGAAGGACTTACTAGAAAAAGAACCAATTGTAATAAATTATCTACCATGCTGGTGCCTGCTCTTGCCCTGTGAAAATGTATGATATATCTTTTAGTCTTCCATGTGTGGACCCAACTCTTGAAGAAGTGAGAATGCTAGCAAGGGTGTGTGTGTGTGTGTGTGTGTGTGTGTGTGTGTGTGTGTGTGTGTTTGTGTGTGTTGGGGGAATAAAGCAAGTACATCTAAGGTGGAGATCAGAAGTTGATCACACCTACTTCTCTATTCCCCAATCCAGTGTCTAGGAAAGGGGAACTAATCTAGAAGGGGACTTACATCATCTTGGCTGGTGACTCAGTGGATAGGTGCCACCTGCGAACCCAAGGGTTGCTGGTTCGATTCTGGCCAGGACACATAACCAGGCTGCAAGCCAGATCTCCAGCCAGGTCTGTAGCTGGAGGCAGGTGAAAGGAACTATACATTAATGTTTCTCTCCCTTTCTGCCTCCCTCCCTTCCCCACTCTCAAAAAAGTAATAAATAAAATCTTTAAAAATATATTAAATAAATAAAAGGTGACTCACAGAAGATGCTCAGTTCTTTCTGGGATAATTGGTAATAATAGTGAGTATTAATTCTCTGCCAACAGGATATGTACAAAAAATGTACTATAATTTAGAAAAAAACAAAGGCAAACCAGTACTAGCTAAACCGCAAGAAAATTTTAATGGAGAAAGGAGATGGAATTGTCACTGATAATCGACAGAAAGAAAGAGGTTTGGGTTTCCAAGGAAGCAGAGTGGGGATTGAGGGCCCTGGACTGACCATCCTACAGAGCACAGGCACAGAAGGGAGAGAAGTGTGTTTGTGGTGGACTGAGAACTTGCATGCATTTGGTCTGAATTTCCAGGGACATTGTTCAACTGCCTCATAAATCAAAAGCCCAAAGATTTGTGGCTGTCATATTTGAAATAAAAAATAAGAAAATGGATGTTGAATTCACAACTCCAACACTATTATTGCTTCTGGTAAAAATGTCGGTGTTGATTTATGAGTTGATCTGTGCACTGGGGCTGTCTAGCTGTTCTATGCATCATATGATGATCAGACTTTTGATGTGTAAAAAGTGTGATTTAATCTCAATTTCATCACCAATAGCACTAACTTGTTTTTGTTTTTTTTTTTTTCTTTTTCTCATGACACAGTTTACCTTGAAAGTTTTGCTTATAAAACTAGCCTCTGAACTGGAACAATAAAAGAAAATCTGAATATCATTAGCTATTAGCCTATAATTAGGAAGAAAAGTTAATGGCCATTTATGATCACTTACAATGTGACCAAGTGATGTTACCTGTTTATGCTCCAGAGTGTTACTATCTTTGTAAGTTTATGCAGGACACATGTAGCAGGTTATAAGGAGCAAGACTAATCTCTGTTTTAGGACATGAGAATGGACAATAAGCAGAGTAATTAAAAGTAAATCTTCTAGTTTTATATTTCTATTTAAAAATCTCACAATGCAGCCCTGGATGGTGGTACAGTGGACCACCGGCTTGAGAACCCAAAGGTCACTGATTCGATTCCCAGCCAGGGCACATAACGAGGTTGCAAGCCAGGTCTCCAGCCAGGTCTGTAGCTGGAGGCAGATGAAAGGCAACCATACACTCATGTTTCTCTCCCTCTTTGCCTCCCTCCCATCCCCTCTCTTTAAAAATAATAAATAAACTATTTTAAAATAAAATAAAATAAATAAAAATACAAATTCCACAATGCTATCTCATTGAAAACAGTGCTAATAATTGGAGAATCTATTTTGAAGAAAAATAGAAGAGCTGGTTTCCTAGCTTAATCAAGATTTCCTTGAAAAAATTATCAATGTACCTTGAAATAAGTTGAACACTTTTATATGTTTATGGAAAAATGACTTTTTGTATTTTCACTTATCACTAAGGTTGTTGAGCACACAATGCATATAAATAACCTCGATAAAAATTTTAAGAGAAGCTTATACTGTGTGTTAGAAATGCAACAAAAGAGTGGTGACTTTAGTTTTGTCCCATGACAATAATTTTGTCTTTGTCAAGAAAGAAGCTTTGAAAATCTAACTTACTGTAGCTGCAGAAAATGGCTGTCACATCTCTGTGTTAATAAAAGGTAGAAATGTAAAATGTGAATGTACAAATAGAAGTCCCCAAATGATAATAGAATTAAACATGAAGACATTATGTTTCATGCATATTTAACATTAAGCGCTGGGTATGTGCTGTTTCCTCAGTTCTGTGAGCATATTTGCATATTAAATTTTTCTTAGAAGTGGTTCACAAAGACATCACCACAAATTATAGAACATCTTGACACAGGTATCACTGACATTCTACATTACTGCTTATTTGCATCTTTGGTAATGACCTTGGTGAGCTTATTCTTCAGAAGCTACACTGGTTTGATTACCAGTACACACTAAGGCAAGTGCTGAAATGTTCTCTACATTTGTATTTCTCAGGAATGCACATAAATTCTCCTCTTCACATTCAGCCAGTGAGGATTTTCTGTTCCCCACTCTTGTCTCATCTCACGACCAACAGGCAGATGATGAAGTTCAGTTGGTGTCCCTGCCTCCAAAGAAGAAGCCATATTTATTTGGTCATTGATGAGGATGACAAGTATTTTCATTTTCTTTTTCTTTTTTTATTTTAACATAACAAAGTTACTTCTACAATTAGGTCATGGAACCAGCAGATACAACATAATGTTGCCATCCTTCAAAGCCTCCTAAATTAACTATCATTAAAATTATTCATTTATGCTTGTAACATGAGAATCTATAACCTTTGGGAATGGCATTATCGATCTCATTTCTTTTTTTTTTTTTTTTTTTTAATATTTTATTTCATTATTTTTGAGAAAGAGGGGAAGGGAGAGAGGCAGCGAGGGAGAGAGACATCAATGTATGGTTGCGTTTCACCTGCCTCCAGCCACAGACCTGGCTAGAGACCTGGTTTGCAACCTGGTTATTTGCCCTGGCTGGGGAATCGAACCTGCGACCTTTGGGTTCGCAGGCCG
>PVIW01004403.1:36441-64489 GCA_004026585.1 Noctilio leporinus | reverse complement strand
GATCTCATTTCTAACAATCAAAATACTATCTTAAAATTGTGAATGCCATTTACCTGTTATAAACATAGTAAAAATTCATTTTTTAGTATTTCTTCAGAGACCACGTAGACTTTATTAAGATAGTTAAAAGAAGGTTTAATAAATTATTAGAAACTGATGATGCTGATAGTAATTAGGTTAATAAATTATGTTCATAAATTTTAGTGTATGAGACACATTTTTGGGACTGGTAATAACTTTTTTTTGTGAAAGATTTTATTTATTATTTCCAGAGAGAGAGGAAGGGAGAGAGGCAGAGAGGGAGAGAATCAATGTATGGTTGTGTTTCACCTGCCTCCAGCCACAGACCTGATTGGAGACCTGGTTTGCAACCTGGTTATGTGCCCTGGCTGGAGAATCAAACCTGTGACCTTTGGGTTTGCAGGCCGGCGCCTTAACCACTGTGCTACCAGTCAGGACTGGTGATAACTTTTATAAAACTTTTGGTTTAAAATAAGATTTTGAATTGTTTGAAAGAGCCTTTATGACAATATTAAACCCCGGGACTTTTTACTTGGTGGAGAAGCTACAAAAGTGCCCAGATTTAAGATATTTTAAAAGTTCATTACATATCTATCATTATTTCTGAACAACTAATGATAATGATAATGGAGGGTGATTTTTAAAATAAATTTAAATATCTTGGTCAAGCAGTTTTTAAAAATATGCTGATAAAGTAGGCCTTATTAGCATCCAGGAATCTGAATTTTTAACCCCAGGAAATTAGTACTCAAGTGTTTTTTAAAAAAGGGGGAATTATACTTCAGATCATTGCGTCTTTCTTAAGTTAATAGAAAATGGAAGATATGTTTATTTTACACTAAAATTTTTGAAAAAAAAATATAAGCAAGAAATCTGTAATAATAGTGAGCATGCCTGCAATAGACATGAAAGAGTATTTATTTGCTTACATTTTTTTTATCAGCATATTTTCAGATGCAAGCATCAGAAAACCCTACTTGTCTGGCTTTAAAAATAAGAAATAGAGCACCCTGCTAGAAAACAGAAAGGTTGGGGATAGAAGGCTCCAGGATTATAAATTTAGCTATTAAATTATTTCATTAAGGACCAGTGGACCTTTAAAATCTGTCTGCCACCTTTAATATGTTGGTTTGTCCACAAGCTAGCTCTCTATGAGGCCAAAAATATGTTGCTATTCAAGCCAAAACACCCAGAAGTGCAAAGGGCCAGTGTATGAAAAGAGAATGTTTTTTAAAAAGATGATAGTCATTACAGGACAATAATGAACAAAACTAACAACAAGCAAAACAGAACCAAATACATGAATACAGTGAATAGGCCTTCAGTGGTCAGGGGGAAGGGGGTTGGGGGGAGGGAGGAGGCAGAGGCAAGGAAGGGGAGCAGTTTAGACAAGAACCTAGTATAAAGGAACCATGGACATGGACAACAGGTGGGATTGACTTTGGGGGGAATGGGTGGGTGGGGAGGGGGACAGAAGGGAGCAAAAAGGGGATGGATGTAATACAATAATAACATTTAAAAAAAGAAATAATAAAAATAAATATGAATTCAGTTGGTGAAAAAAAAAAGATGATAGTAATCTGTTCTAGAGGCTCCCAGAAAACATGCATTTTTATCCCATTATCTAGAATTTTTTTAACAAACTGATGCCTAAAAATCATCATTGGAAGTGAGAATGGCCAGAATGATTGGATCAAACTGAACAGGTATGAAACCTGCAGCTGGAAATTGGTTTTGCTTATTGAGTTGGTAAAGAATGAACACAGCAAAAATTTATTGTGCCAGCAAGGAGGTAAATATCTATTGGTCAGGCCACCATGATTTTCTACTAGTGGATATTAAGCATCCCTTCAAATATTCTCACCTGGGTCATATAAAGCATCAATAAACCAGCTCTGTTCTGTGTTGTTTGGATTATTGAATGGAAAAGTCAAATATATTTGCAGAGTGAGCTGAATTTTTTAATTCTTCAATTTGAATATTTTTATTATACCATTATTTACAAAGTCTGACTTGGGGGATTTTAGCTGTTCTCTAAGAATAAAAATTGCATTGTTCTAAGAGGGTGTGAGTCCACCATGCATTTTCTTATTTTTTAGTTTTTGGCGTTGCTGATTACTGAGCTGGGAGTAGGGGAGATAAGTGATGAAGGCAAAGATGATGAATTACATAAGATAAGGTAATCAAGCTTTCTATTTTTAATATATTGTTTCTCAGTCCCACTAGATCCTCCATTTGTCACTCTTGTCTATGTGCTGTCGATCGCAGAGGATATAAATCATGAGTTAATCATGTTGCTTTTTATCAGACCCTAATAGATCAGCATACATTTCACACTGCACTAGGCCTGCATGACAGGAATACGGAATCCAGACACTTGAAGCTGTTGTGCTTTCCCAGCTGGTACCTGTGATTGATGCTGCGGTTGCTAACATGGAATTCACGCTTGCCCCTATCAATATAAGACAATCGGAACAGAGAGCTGAAGTAATATTAAAGTGATAAATAAGCCTGTCATCTAAAACCCATGCCTGTCTTTAAAATCTACCCCTACTTGAACACACATTGTTCAGCCATATCGATTATTAGGCTCAGCATGGTACACTAAGATTTCTTTCACTTAAAATGTACACATTCCCCATGGTGATACTATGCCTGCTATTCAGATTGATGAAGATGGAATCAAGAACACAATGAATTAATATGATCAGTCAGGAATTGCACTTAGTCCAGAGATCAATGAGATCCAAAAACAGTGATTAAACAAATTTTGAAATACATTCTCCCTTTTAGGAAATTTTTGAATAAAAAAAAAATCAGGAGTGTTGCTATGACTCCAACATGTTTTCAAAACAAAACAGTGCCTTTTAACTTTGTTCTTTTAACATCTTCCAACATTTAACATTGATTCTTTTTTGGTAGGATCCTCATTTTAACACTTGCAAGATGGTCGCCAGAAATGCAGCTATTAAGCTGGTGTTTCAGGAAATAAGATGACAAAATACAAATGAGGTCCAGGTTGTATCGATGAGCTCCCTTTAAAAGGCTCCCAGTAAGCTCTGCCTTGATCTCACTGGTAAAAAGCTCTATATATGACAATAAGAACTAAAATGAAAGTTGGAGAAATGTTTTTTGGGAGGGAAGTGGGAGGAACTTATTAAAATCACAAGTAAGACAAGTTCCTTACTTAGAATGAGGAAAGAAAATGAGTATTGGGGAGCATCAAGCAGTTTAGTCACGTATATCAGCGTGAGATAAAAAGTGCTTAATTGTGAAAAAAGGAAAGTGTGACAGGTCAAGTGGAGTTTTGACAAGGATGCTGATCATATCACATCCAGTAAAAAGCAAAGGAGAGTAAAGCAAACCCTAATGCATCCTCTTCAGGGACACTAGAATTTTATCAACTTTCATGGTGTCAACATTTTCTTTTCCTGGACTCATAACACTCAAATACTCCTGTGGAATACTTTCCTCTCTTCATTGTCTTATGAATGGCGGTACCTCAATTATCGAATGTTAACTAATTTATACCCATGTTTCCAAAACTAAAGTTGATTGTTTTTCTGATTTCTTCTCTCTGTCAATGACGTGGCTATTTTTTCTCGAACAGGATTGAAACTCTGTAATTAACCTTTATTGTGTCTTCTCTATTACCTTGCACAGTGAAGCCTCAGTCCCACAGAACACATACTCGACATTTCTTTGTAATAACCCTTTCACCTTTACTACCATTATTCTCATTCATATCTTGGAGTTGTCAGGGGCAAACTGTTCAGCCTTTCCTCTCTCTGTTGTGCCATCCCTCTTACAAAAATATGAACAGATCTTTCAAAAATCTTGTGAAAAACTATACATACATACATGAAGAGGTTTTTGAGAAAGTGGCTCACACACTTCTAGAGGCTAAGAAGTCTCAGGATCTGCTCTCTGCCAGCTAAGGTGGTATCAAGTTCAGTCCAACAAAAGCTGATCTAGCTGGAAGGCAGGAAGCCAAAAGGGCTGGCTAGATCCTCCTTCCTCCACTTTTTGTTCTATGCAGGATTTCAACAGATTGGATGATGCCTACCTACCCATACTGGGGAGGGTAAACTACTTTATTAAAATCCACCGATTCTAATACTAACCCCACGTGGAAACACCCTCACAGACAGATTCAGAATCATGTTTAATTTGAGCATCCGTTGGCTCCAACACACTGATACATACATTAGCTATCATACCTTGTTACGCTCACATTAGTCCCTTGATGAAAATCATTTAAGAATCACAATACCTAATGAGGTAAAAACACCTCAAGATAGTTTTTAACCTTTTAATATTACTTCAATTTACATGGCCAATCTTTCTCTTTAACCTTCTATTGTGTAATATATTCTAAATAACGAGACTGCTCGTTCCCCACTAAGTCCCTTTGTCGTACATTTGGACATTTGCTCACACTCTAACCTTTTGTCTGGAAACAGCCTCCCAGCTCTATCCATTTTCATATTACTCAATTTTAAATGCAAATGACACCTTTTCTGTAATAAATGTTCTCATTTATCCAGTTGGTTGTAATATTTATTTTTTAGCATTTGGACCATCGTAGGATTTAATTTCTACCTCTTTGAAGGCATCTAACTTAGTATGCTTCTGATTCAAGTAATTAAGTACAATTATATACAATATTCATTCAAGTGATTGGATACAGTTTTATGGCTTCTTCTTGCTTATATAGTTCAAAATATGTAATTGTTAATAATATTAATTATCAATGTGTCCCCTGATATGTTAATCACAATATAGAAACATGATTCACTTATACCCCCACCAAAAAAAAAAAAATATATATATATATATATATATACATGTACAGATTTTGAATCAAGTGTGAAGAATGGTACCTATGATCAAAGTTCAATATTAAAGACCAGTATTTATCCTCAGACCACATGAAGATTACCTCTACTCCAACATGTAGGTGGTCCTTGTCATTGATATTCAAGGTTTAATGTCCATATGAATCTCTTAGGAATCTTATTTAAAATGAAGATTCCAATTACATCAGTCTTTGATAAGGCACCAGATTATGCATTACCTTATGCTTACCAGAGCCAGGGTCTGGACCTTGCTGACCCTCAGGAACCACATTTTGAATAACAAAGGTAATTCATAAAGGGGCAGTTTAGGACAAGGTATTTGAAATGCTTATTTTTGGTGGTGTCTAAATCTACACTGATATCATTGATACACTAGTACTGTTGATGTAAGTATTAAACTAGAATATGACTGTTTAAAAAAAATCACCATGTTATTCCTTCAATCAATATAACAATTTGAAAATAGGTATACTTTTTTTTTCTAGAAAACTGAAGTTATATCTGTCAAAAATGTAAACATGAAATATTTTGATAAACAAATCAAAGATCTTTAAATGTAACCATTTAATATTTTATTGCTACTTTTAAACATCCTAAGGTCTTTCCTCTTCAACTTTTTGATCCAATTTTTGCATGTGAAATTCCTACAAAGATATGTGTGGACACATTTAGAACTGTGGACCCTAAGTTTCACAACCAAGTTTCTAAAATTCTACTAAATCACTCTGTTAATTTTTATCTTTTAAATCTTTGAAACAACTTTGAAAACTCACATTCAATAAAGATTAAGACATATATAGGTAAAACAAGAATTTATGAGTACACTGAAGCATTACCAGTGTGTCAAACCAACTAAGACACTTAGCAATTAGCACCCACAGTCACAAAATGTCAACTAAATCCGGAAGCCTGTTCCTCTCATCAAACAGTTCAATTGTTTTTATTGATGCATGCCTTAGTCATGGACCAGGTGTTCTGAGCTTAAAATATGAATATATTTTCTGAAATTAAGCTTGAAGCCAAGTGAAGAAAGCTGACTGTAAATGCAAATGACACATTACATCATGACAATCACCAGTTGTAAATGATTCAAACAGCAATTGAATATGCTTCTAATTGTTTGACAGAGGTAGTGGGAAGAAATTTCTTTAGCTCAATTTACTTTTCGTTTTTCACAGCTGCATTTCTCAGGAATATAGAGCCCATTTCCACCACTAAAAGGCCAATACATTTTGTCTGAATAACACTGCATCGCACTGCCTAATGCAGGGGAGATACACATTTTTGCCATTAAGAAAGAAAAAAAAAAGAAAACCTCTCTGCCACATTACAATGAAAATTGCAATAATTGTTAGTAAAAATGATTTCTGTTTTGCTTTTTCACTAAATTCTTCATTGTAAACCAGTGTGGTTAAGTGTTCAATGTGAAAGGACCAGGTTTCTGTATGAATGTTTCCTCTCTAAATAAATTCAATTGATTGAACGTGGTAAACAATGAATTCATCCCAATGAGCAAGAGGTTTGTTTGCTCTGTTTTGCATCTCAAGGAAAAGTTTGTATGTTGAAATACTATTGCTATAAAGCATTTAATTTCATTTAAATATATGAAATCAAATGTAGCATTAGGTTTTTTAATTATGAAATGAAATATTTAGTAGTAACTTGACGAATGAGGAAAAAAATTACCATCTAGCCCTACATCAAAATGTGTATGTTAATGCTAGGGACAGTCCAAGTGGTAAAAGTTTTATAAAATTCATATATATTGTTCTCTCTATATACTTTTGTACTCATAAGAATAATCCACTTTTCTGAATTTTTAACACACACACACACACACACACACACACATCTGCTCAATCATTCTCTTCTGAATTTCCTAGACATCAGGAAAAATTTCTAATTTACTTCCCCATTTAAGTTTCAGAATATATTGAGAAAAAGAGTGATTAATTAAATAGATTATGTTTAGTCCTGAAAATTAAAAGAAGCATATACATATACTTTAAAACAATCACATTGACTATCATTTAGCACTCTATGGATTTAATAATTCAGTCTACAGATATAGTTCTTAATTATTTACAGTCCATCTATAAAACCTGCCTTTAATTTCAAATTCCATTACTATCTACATCAAAGGATTGTTTGGCATCTTGAATAAATTAGTTGCTTGAACTAATTTTTAATCAATATTCTATAAATAATGCTGAAAAATAATTTATTTCCTCATGATTATAATGAGATCCTAAGATCAAATATTATATATTCTGTGTATTTTTTAGTTTTCAAAATATAGTATCAGAGTTTCATTTTTAATTTTTTAAGGATACTCTATTTTTCCCAGTGGCTGCACCAGACTGTATTTCAAACAGTGTACTAAGGTTTCTTTTTCTCCTCATCCTTGTTAACATTTGTCATTTGTTATCGTTGGTAGTCATTCTGATAGGCGTGAAAAGACATCTAATTGTGGTTTTAATGTGCATTTCTCTGATAATTAGTGATGCTGAGCATTATTTTTTTTCATATGTGTATAGGCCCTCTGTATGTCTTCTCTGGAGAAGTGTCTATTCAGGTCTTTTGCTTGTTTTTTGATTGGGTTGTTTATCGTATATTTTGGAGATTAAACCCTTTGCAGATGTATCATTGGGGAAAATGTTCTCCAGTACAGTGGGTTCCCTATTTGCCTTGCTGATGGTTTCTCTAACTGTGCAGAAGTTTTTAATTGGATATAGTCCCTTTTATTTTCTGCTTTGTATTCGGTGCCTTAGGAGGTATATTGGCAAATATATTTCTACATTAAATATCTGAGATTTTACTCCCCATGTTTTCTTCTAAAATTTGTATCATTTCTCAACTTACATTTATGTCTTTTACCCATTTTGTGTTTATTTATGTGTGTGTTGTCAGTTGATGGGCACTCCTGTATGACCCAGTGATTCCAGCTCTGGGAATATAACCCAAGGATCCTGAAACAACAGTACAAATATATATATATATATAAATATATATTTATAGCAGTGTTATTTACAGTAGCCAAGATTTGAAAACAACCTAAGGGTCCATTAGTAGATGAGTGGGTAAAAAAGTTGTGGTATATTTACACAGTGAAATACTTTGCACCAGTAAAAAAGAAGAAACGTCTACCATTTGCAACAGCATGGATGGCCCCGAAGAAAGTGATGCTAAGTGAATTAAGCTAGTCAGTGAAAGAAAAAGACCACATGATCTCACACATAGGTGGAGTTGAATGAACATAATAAACTAATGAATGAAATAGTAGCAGAAGCTTAGATACATAAAAGAGAATTGCAGCTGCCGGAAAGGAGGAGAGGTGGGACAAGAAGAAGGATGGGAAAGGATCAACCAGAGAATATATGTGCACAACTCATGAACACAGATGACAATACAGGGATTGGCTGTGTGTGGGGAGAAGGTGGGGGCTGAGTGGAAGTGGGGAAAGGGAGAAAAAGCAGGAACGACTGTAATAATGCAAATGATAACAAGAAAATAGCAGCAGGGGGTCTAAACCTACCATAGGCCGCTATTTCAGTGAAGCAAGGAAGTTAAAGAGCATGCTTTAACTCTATCAAAAAGCCATACTATTTTTTTAAAAACTTTAATTAGATCCACGTTTTGTGATCTTAATGACAGTCATAAACGTTCTTTATTCACATAGAAGTAAAAATATGAAAATTAAATATCACAAAATACTGTAAAAATTAATATTTATCATTCTACCTGCTGTTATTCTGGTTACTATAAAATTGGTTTAATTAAAATATGTCATTTCTTCTGAACTCAGAAAAATAATACTGAGCATTGGTACACTTTAAGGTCACTTTCTCTAGAAACAACTGAAGTGCCCTTCTAAGGAGCTGGCAGGAACGTATGAATGACAATGGTGCAACGGTGACCCAGGAGGACAGCAATTATACCAGCTTGTCTTGAGAAGAGCTCTCAACTCCCATTCTATCAATTTGAAAGTTTCCTGACATTGAAATTCACACTCATAAAAAAATAAGTTTGTCTTAAAAATGATCATTCTTGACAGAGTGGAAGTAAACAGGAAAATCAATTTAATTATATCTGGAGGAATGAATAAAAATAATTGCAAGTTGTGAGACAAAGAAATGTATAAACAAATAACAATATTTAGTAAACACATGATATGTGCTAGGAGCCTTACTGTGATAGAAACAAAAAAGAATGAGACATTACCTTTTTTTGTCAGAAAAACTAGGGCAAGTGATCCATAGAAATGTAATAACAATATAGCCATTTTGAAGGAAAGACGAGATGAAATAAAATAGATCAAAATTTAATAGATTCATGTCTTTATCAGTTTGGGCCATTGTATGTAACTAAATACCATAAATAGGTTGGCTTAAACATTGGGTATTTATTTCTTACAGTTTAGGAGGCTAGAAAGTCCAAGGTGAAAGTACCAAATGTGGATTTTGGTGAGAATCCTATTTCTGTCTTTTATTTATTTATTTATTTGTTTGTTTATACCAGGGGAAAGGGTGAACGCAGTCTGCACTATTGCAAATTATGCAGTCACGTTTCCCACATTTGGGGAAATCACAGAGGTCAGCTCATCAGAGTGCAATGGATAAGCCCCACCCTGGGAAAACCAGCTCTGTGATCATGGTATCTCTCCCCTGCCTAGTATGTATGTATTCCTGTCTGTTAGGTGGTCCCTTCCTTACTAAGGCTTCACAGAGAGCTGTAGTCTCCTCCTAACCTTACAAGAATACTAATCCCTTTGTAAGAGCCCATGGGCATGACCTTATCAAAACCTAATGACCTCTACGTGCCATGACATTGGGAATAAGGGCTGCAACCCATGAGTTGGGAGGAGGCCACAATATTCAGTCCTAATAGCTCCCTTATTGAAAAGAGAAGCAAGTTAGTATTGATTTCACACATACCCTATTATTGAACCTGGGTTTGTTTGTTTTTTTTTTGTTGTTGTTGTTACTCTGCATGACTTTTGGGGTAGTAGGAACCTCTTCCATAGTCCTTGATCTCAGAGACTGAAACAAAAATGATGGCACACAGGGATACGTATTATTATATAAGAGAATGGATACAGAAAGTCCTCTGTAACGACATGACACGGAAGCCAGGGCATGGAGGAGTGAGAGGCACAAAGTTTGTTGTAGGTGTAGTCCTTGGGACAACTTTATATACCCTGACAAAGGCCCAGTCTTGTTATAGTCTTCTTGTTGTCTCTGGAAACTTCTTTCCAATGTGCTAGAGCATATGAAGGATCAATGATGAACATATGTGCCTAATTCCTGCCAACTTCTTATGCAGAGTATGCAGAGTTATCATTCAAAGAGAAAACTGGTGTATTATTATAGTTGGACTGTTCAGTAAATTAATACATTACTATATAATTTGTGAGGAGATGGCACCTTTGAAAACTAGTGACATCACACTCCGCAAAGAACAGTAACTGGCATCAACCAACAGGGTAGCCAATAGGAAACAATAAAGATTAAGGACCGTGACCTCAACTTAACTCGCATCTTGTCAAATGGAAAGTCTAGATGCCAGGATGATGTCATATGAAATCAGAGCTATATTCATTCATTGTTTCGGTGTACACTAATTGAGTAACTTTTATGGGTGATGACCCCAAAAAATCTTGGAGGGGATGGGAAAGAAGTAATGGGAATATGTCCAGTTTTACATCTTTGGAAACTTGGCAGTTTTAGTCAGGGATTTCAGGAGAGGGAACAGCTATGGGGAGGTTGAAAAAGATGCAACCAAAATATAACCAGGCTTTGTTGGGTATAGTTTTCTAGCTGTTGACCTGGTGAGGAGCAGAGTGGCAACATTCTACTAGGTAGGAGTTTACATGGACTGTAGCAGATACTTCAATCGGTGTTTCTTTAACCAATGGATTGAGGGAGAAGAATATGAACTTGTAAAGTGTTTGGAGCAGCTATTTGACTTACTGTGTCAATCAGGCAAGTGGGATTGGTCCTTAGAGAAGATCACCAGACATAAAAGATGCAGAATGCTGAAACATCAGAGCCTCGTAACCTCAATTGTCCCTGATGTTGAAATGTCTTCAAGTATTTCTTTTACTCATAGTAGAAATTATAGGAATTAAACAAATTGTTTAATTTTCTCTGGAGTTATCATTTCAAGCTCATTTCAAAGCTTGAACAATGCAACATATTAATTATAATCATTTATTTGGTACATTCAACACTCATGGCCTAAAATACAAATGTAATACTAAAAAGCTATTGTTTAATAATTTACAGCATTTGGTTATATGGTAAAAAGTAGAGAAGTATAAAACATGTACTTTTGTCCCCTTATTTTTATTCAACCCTCAGGATATTTGGTAGTAATTTACAGAACATAAGATTTATTTCAGCTTTAGCCATGCAACATAAGATTAACTACAGAAACTTTGTGCAAAACTGCCTAATGGGGTGCCCAGATGCAGAATTCCTAGGCTAAAATAAAATGCCAGCTGATTCAACTGTTTAAAATTACTTTATGCTTCTCAAACTTGTATAATGTTGAGAGAGAGAGAAATCAAAAAATGATATTTGGTCAACTGTACCTGTATGTGATTTTGTAAGTTTTAAATTTTCTTCATAAAATTATGTTGTGCATTTTATAAATGAAATAAAGTAGAAAAACGTACACTTCCTGCTTAAATACTAAAAGGAGAGACTTTAGGGTTCATGGTGCATAGTTTCTTAATATTATATTTAATAATTCCATAATCATAAATTTTTAACAACTGAAAACTTCAAAACCAAAAAGTCAAATTTATACAACTTTTATAATTCTGCAAATTTAAGTTTAGACTAGATTTTATTTTTATTTCTTTGCCCAATTATAATCAAGGATGTTATTTGTTGGATTTTATTTCAATATCATGACTCCAAAAAAATAAACTATGTATCAGAGAAAACAATCTGATCTATAATAATTTGTTTCTCACACATTCTCTGAAAAAACTATATGACATAAAATTGATAATTGACCATATATATATACATATATAATCTATAAGTACCCAATTTATCTGATTATTTCATTCCTCCAATGGCAAATGTAGGTACTTTGAAAATAACTAGTAATTAGTATATAGTAATCAACTACAGATCCTACTGTAGTCTTAAATGTATTTAAATTCTTTTGATATTATAGCTTGTTATATCTCTTTCTTACATTTTATAGGGCTTCAATATTTTTGATATAAAGTGCATATAACACATTTTTTTAAGACTGACTTTTTCTGGAAGTAAATATAGTCTATTAATTTTGCATAATTGTTGTGTTATGTTTTTTTACTCTGTCTTAATTAGCTTTTTAATTTCCTCTTTGTTGTAAAATCATAGGTTAACATATTTATAAAAACATAAATTAAAATATATCACATTTACATAAATTTGAATATAATGAAATTTAAAATAAAATGTGATTGCTGATTGGTACCCATTCTCAGACTCTCCCTTTTCAATAAATGAAACCAATTCTCTTTTGTCTTCCAAAAAGCTTTGCACATAGAAATGTTACCAAAAAAAAAAATACTGTTATGTGTTTGCAAAATGGTCTATCTAATTTTGTAAGGGTAAAGTGTGAAAGAATCTCATATTCCAATGTTCAAATGTTATTCCTCCTTAAGTAAATGTCTACAATGTATACCCCACTATTTTTTATTTTTAACATAACTTGTTGCAGAGATATGTTCACTTTTTATAAATGAAAATAAACTTCATCTTCATCTTAAATAAATAGTACCTTTATAGTTTTAGTAATGTTTCATTTTAGAATAGCTTTAGATTTACAGACAAGTTGCAAAGACACCAGAGAGTTCCATTATCACTTGCACCCATTTATCTCATTGCTAAATCTTACAATACATTACCTTACATTAGTCACAACTGACAAACCAATTTAAATACATTTTATTAACTATAGTCCATATTTCTTAGTTTTTACCTGCTGTCCCTTTTATGTTCTAAAATCTCATATATAGAATACCACATTATATTTAGTTGTCATATGTCTTTAAAATCTCCTTGACTATTTTTTTCCTGTGGTCAATGACCTTAAAGTGTACATGCCTGGTATTTGGTGGACTGTCTACAAATTTTGCTTTGTCTGATGGTTTCTTTATGGTTAGATTGTGGTTACAGGCTTTGGGGAGAAAAACCATAAAGGTTAACTACCATTTTCATTACATTAGTTCAAGGATTTATGCTACCAAGATGACTTACCACCGGTAATGTTAAAATAACTTACATATTTTCATAATAATTTATATTTATATGTTACAGAACTTTGAAAATATATTTTTGCTTGGAACACAGTGATGTGAAGGGTAATGTCAGCACCCTAACAGAAAATGCACATCTCAGAGATGACTCTAATTTTTCAGTATGTGAGATGTTAAAGCAAGAATGTCATTTTACTTATTTAAAATGAAAAGGAAAATATTTGTACATACAAGTATATGTTAGGTGTCATGTAATCTTATTTTTTTAATTCAAGTTTTTTTTAAGTAGTGCCTAATTTTATCTCCCAAGGAATACAAATCCATGGTTATGCCATTCCACTAAAATATATATTTTCCCTATGAAATATGGAAAGCAATTTTAAAGTCAACAGATATGTTCAAAAATGATAATGTGAATAAATAAAACAGGAAATTTATGGACCAAAAATCAAGATGTATCATACATTTTAAGTCATCTTCATAAACAAAATAGCAGATCTTATTATCCAAAGGCTGAGGTTGTACAACAAAATATCATTCTAAATTTATGATTATTATAAAATTGCACCTATTCTATTGAAAACAAGCAGAAAAAGCAATTCTAAAGTAATATATAATTCATTCTGAATGGGATAAGAAAAGTCAGCTTAAAATTAGAACATCTATAAAAATAGAAACTATGTGTATAAGTATGGTACATTTATACATATATGAGGTCTGCCTGGAAAATCTCTAGCCACTGTTAATTTAATGGGAATGGTTTATTTAACATTGATGTAACCTGGCAGTCAAGGAGAGTGGGCTGGAATGTGCATGCATGAACAATGATCACTTTACTGTAGTAGTCAGTGGGGGTGGCACCAATACGGGAACATGTCTATTGTGTGACCATTGCATTCAAAATGACTGAGAAAGTAGAGCAACAAAACTACATCAAATTTTGCATTAAGCTTGAATATTCCTCCATGAAAACTATTTGGATGATTCAGAAGGCTGCAGTGATGGGCAGCTGGTGATTGGCAGTTTCATCACGAAAACACACCCACTCGGGCATCACATCTTGTGGAGAGTTTTGTGGTGAAACGTTAAATCACCCAGTTGAGTCAGGCCCACTACAGCCCAGGTTTGGTGCCCTACAACTTCTGGCTTTTCCCAGAGCTAAAGTCACCTTTGAAAGGTAAGAGATTCCAGACTCTTGAAGAGATTCAGGAAAATATGATAGGGTAGCCAATGGTGACTCCAAAAAAGGGTTTTTCAGAGCGTTTTTAAATAGTGAGAGACATTGGGAGAACTGGGTGAGGTCCCAGCTCTTACAACATCTCTTCCACTGGTGAAGGGGATTGATGTGTCATTGTCCTGTGTATAGTGTTTCTTATATCTTCTCCAATAAATGCCTCTATTTTTCATATTGCATAGCTGGGTACTTTCTGGATGGACCTCATATACTAATATATACATTATATATTTTATATGAAAATTCAGTGAATAGGATAAAGTGCTCATTAAATGAAGCTGAATTTAAAATGTATGACCTATTTTCCCCCAACTCCCCTCCCTTCTGAAAGCTGTCAGCTTGTTCTATGTATCAGTGCTTCTGTTTGTTTATTTTATTGATTAGATTCACATGTAAATGAGACTCTGTGGATAAATAGGCAGAAAGAGACTTGAATTTGGGTGGTGAGTATACAATGCAGTATGCAGATAATGTTTTATTGAGTTGTACACTTGAAACCTGTATGGTTTTATTGATCAATGTTACCCCAATAAATTCAATAAAATATAAATAAAATTAATGACCTATAAGACCAAGCTAAAATTACACAAAATACTGCATAGATACCTCAAGACATGGGAAATTAAAATAGAAATTAAGCAATATATAATTTTAAAGAAGAATTCTAACATATATAAAGTTGTATTTCTAGATATATAACAGTCAACCGGGAGATACATAGCTATTTCTCCTACTTTCTACTTTGTCAACTTTTCCTAAGTCATAATACCAGCCAGAAAATCAATCCATTGCTACTTCTTTTCAGTCTCTCTTCAGAACACAAAACCCATCTCAGACCTTAGTTTCAAGGACTAGGTAAGGTCCCACTATTGCTTATTTAAACCTGTGAATATTTGCTGTATGTAATCTGTTTGTTTTCAGAAGATGTTTTAGAAGAAACTGAGTGCTAGTTTCATGGATATATATATATATATATATATATATACACATATATATATAATTATTATATAATCATGCTACTTATTATATAATCACAATATTTTATATCATAAAATACCATTTAAATGATATTTTAACTATTTTTAAATGTTATGACTACACAGTGATTAATTAGTTATATAAATATATAATTTTTACAAAATAAAATTTTGTTAAAATAGAGAAAAAATGTTATTATCAGTACACAGAATATAAGAAATCTTAAAGAAAATTTGTCAGGCAGAAGAAATGTAATACCAGAGGAAAATGTGTATTTACTTTTAAGAACTGTAGAGCACCAGAAATTACAATTACATTAATAAATATGTGAGATATGTTTCTTATTTACATCTCTTTTAAAGACCATTGACTGTTTAAAATAATATTGTATTCTGGATTTTAAAACTTTCACACACGTATGATTTAACACATACACATGTGTAATATAAAAATGAATACACATATAAACATATATGGTAACATATTTGTAAAGACTAGAAAGGAAATAGTATATGTTATTTTACAGTTTTTATAAACTATGTAGAATGATATGATATTTCTAGAAACTAGACTGTTATAAGTTACAGCAATCAGTATAATAACAAAACAAAGAGGTAAAACTGAATATGCAGGTGAAGTGATAAAATACATATATACCAATGTTTAATTCAAAGAAATGCAGAGAAACGGAAAAAAATGAAAAAGGAAAGGTGACTCAAATAGAAAATAAATAATGTAATCCAAAGCAGGTCTAAATGCTTCAGTTAAAAAAGCAGAGATTTTATGGTTGAATTAAAAAGAAAGTTCTATATGCTGCCTATGAGAAAAAAAAGAAACTATAAATATATAACCAAGAGCATATTAAAAGTGAAAGGATTGAAAAAGATAAACCTTATAAATATTTGTTGAATGAAAGTTGGATTACTATATTAGTATTAAACAATTTCAAATTCAGATTATATAATATTATTGGATATTAAGAAGGTCATCTCATAATAAGAAAAGTGTAAATAGGATATGATAAGCTTGAGTATTTGTGCACCTAAAAACAGATCTTCAAAGTATATACAAGCAAAACCAATTTATTGCATATATGAAATAATGCACAATTACAATTAGAAATTTCAATCCCCTTCTCCCAACTACTGAGAAAATCAATGAGGACACAGATAACTTGAAAAAGATTACCAACCAAGTTGATCTAATTGACAGTTACAGAATATTCCATTCAACAATTAAGTACACATGAAACATTTACTAAGTTGGTGCATAAATCAAGCCTCAATAAATTAAAGAGGAGTGTAAGCACATAAAGTATCACAGATTGCAGTGGAATTAAATTTAAAGCAAATAACACAAAGGCCTATGGAAAATCCCAAAATATATGGGAATAAAAAGACAATTCTAAATAACCCACAGGCTGAGAAATAAAAAATATTGTAGAAAGTATTTTTAACAGGATAAAAATAAAATCACCACATTTAATTAATGGGAGCTTCCAAGCAATATTTAGGAAAATGAAGGGCAATAAAGAAAAATAATTACAAACCAGTGTTTTCAGGTTTGACTTCAAAATAATAGAATAAGAAAAAAAAATTTTAATTAAAGCAATTTGGAAGGATTAATGATCAGAATAGAAATTAATGACATAGAAAACAATGGGAAGATATCAGTAAACAAAATGGATTCTACAAGTATGATACAATTCATAAAATTCATAAATCTCTAGACAGATGTCTCCAAAAAGACAGAAGTCACAAATCATCATTATCATAAGGAATCAAATAATAACAAACCCAAGAATATATTAAAAGTGAAAGGATTAAAAAAGATAAGGGGCTGCCCTGGCTGGTAGCACAGTGGATAAGGCACCAGCCTGCAAACCCAAAGGTTGCTGGTTCAATTCCCCAGCCAGGGCAGATAACCAGGTTGCAAGCCAGGTCTCCAGCCAGGTCTTCAGCCAGGTCTATAGCTGGAGGCAGGTGAAAGGCAACCATACATTGATGTCTCTCTCCCTTTCAGCCTCTCTCCCTGCCCCTCTCTCTGAAAATAATAAATAAAATCTTTAAAAAATAATAATTATCTTACAGATAATTAGAGAATATTATAAATAATTTTATTCTAATAAATTCAAATTGTTTAGCATTCCACATTTTTTAATAAGACAATATCTTTTATTGCCAAACTTTATATTCCTAGTAATTACCCAGAGTTTAGTACAAAATACATGTTAGTTATAAGACACATTCTCTTAAACGAACATCATTCACATAGTTTCCATTGAGAATACACAAAAACATTAAAAATAATATTCTCATATAAACAGTCTGATGCATCATCCAACACATTTGACCAAATTTCATTGAAGGAGAAATAGACCAAATAAAATAAATTGAAAAAGTTGGTCTTACATAGCTAGAATATTTCATATCAATCAATGACATTTTAAAAAATGTAGTATTGCCCAGGCTGGTGGCTCAGTGGATTGGCACTGGCCTGCGAACCCAAAGGTCTCTGGTTGGATTCCCAGCCAGGGCATATAACCAGGTTGTAAGCCAGGTCTCCAGCCAGGTCCATAGTTGGAGGCATGTGAAAGGCAACCATACATTCATTGATGCTTCTCTCCCTCTCTGCCTCCCTCCCACTCTCTCTAGAAATAATAAATAAAATCTTTAAGAAAAATAAAAATAATTAAAAAAATACATAGTGTAAAAATTTCCCACAAAAATGTTTCTAGGTTTAAATTGTTTTACTTTACAATCATACAGACCATTTGAGGAAGAAATAATGCCAGTTCTACAAAACACACAGAAAATTGAAAAGGATGGAACACTCATTCTATGAAGTAAACTTACCTTAAAACCAGAACCAGACACATTGTAAGAAAAAAACAAAAAAGCCACAGCTCAGTGTCTCTCTCGAGTGAAGATGGAAAAAAAAAAAAAATCCTAAACTTTTTAAAAAGATTTAGTTATTACTTTTAGAGAGAGGGAAAGGGGGGCGGGGAGAGACATCCACCTCTAGCCATGGACCTGGCTGGAGACCTGGCTCGCAACCTGGTTATGTGACCTGGCTGGGAATCCAACCAGAGACCTTTGGGTTTACAGACCAGCGCCTATCCACTGTGCCACCAGCCAGGGCTGCCACCAGTCAGGGCTAAATTTTTAATAGAAAATAAACATTTCATCATGATCATTATCTGGGAAACACAAAGTTGGTTTTATATTCAAAGTCATTTAATTCAATTAACTATATTTAAAAACTAAAATAAAAATAACATAAGAACAGCTTAATAGATGCAAATATATACATTTGAAATAAACCAATATTTATTTATGATAAAGACTCATAATGCTAGAAATAGAAGAGACTTAATCTGATATTGTGGTAAACTGAATAATGTTCCTCTTCCCTAAATTGTCCATATTTGAAAGCTACTACTACAAATAAAGAGCTAACTTATCAGTATAGAAAGTTGACAGGCTACAAGACCAAAATACAAACATTAACTGCATTTCTACACATTAGCACAAAATCAAAATAAACCAAAAACACATTTATTTGTAAAGTATCTAAATTATGAAATGTTTATGGATAAGTCTGACAAAATATGTACATGACTTTCCACTATGAACTACAAAGTATTTCCAAGAGAAATTAAAGGAAACCTACAGAAATGAAAAGATGCACCTTGTTCTTAGGTTAGAACACTCAAAAATTAAACATTTAATTCTCCCCCCACAATGGATTTAATACAATTTCTAAATCCCTCAAACTGAGTTTTGATAGAAATTATCAAACTGATTCTAAAATTCATTTGGAAATGGAAAGAATTTGGAATGGCCTAAATAACTTTGAATCAAAACCTGTGCTAAAGAACAAGCGTTGCCTCTGCCTCCCCTCTCCTTGCGGGGCAAGAAAGGGGAGCAGCTTAGACAAGAACCTAGTATAAAGGAACCACGGACATGGACAACAGGAAGGATTGACTCTGGAGGGAATGGGTGGGTGGGGAGGGGGACAGAGGGGAGCAAAAAGGGGATGGATATAATACAACAACAATAAAATTAAAATTAAAAAAAAAAAAAAAAAAAAGAACAAGCCTTAAAAGGTAAAGTGTAACTGACTAGAGACTTCCAGAGACTTAAATACATACAATCTTATCTCACTTGAGGTATGTTTACATTTCAAAGGGGGAGGAAGTATGGAGTAATTTCCTTATATTTCAAAGGATTGTAACTAGGAATCTTTACCTTCTCTTACTAAGGTAAACTTATTTAAACATATAGCTAAGTCTCTCTCTCTCTCTCTCTCTCTCTCTCTCTCTCTCTCTCTCTCTCTCTCTCTTACAATCTCCCTCTCTCCTCTTCTAACACTTCACTATAAACCTAAACTTTATTCATATGGGCAACGGGATGTAATCCACATCATCTTTGTCCAGTTTTTAACAAGTTCTTATTGAGACTTGACTATGTTTCCAAATTTCTTGAAATGAGGAACACATCAATAAAAAGGAAATAGTATTTGCCATTCAACATGGTTAGAATGAAATGATGACTACAAAAAGACAAAATACACACACAAACACAAACACACACACACCACCACCACCACCACCTACACCTACACCACCACCAGCAACAACAACAAAACCTCAAGACAAAACTGTGGTAGAAGCAGTAATAGAGGTTACACAGATGGTTGTTAAAGGGCAGAATAAAATTGCTAAGAAACAGGAATAGAGGAGTGTTCCTTCTGTTGGATGTAGATTTGCCACCCTCCCCCACATCCCCCAGCTTTCTCCCCAATGAGGAGAAGGCAGGTATATACTCATGGCAACTGGTATTTCAGGGGCAATGATGTTACTTCATTGTAACTTCCCCTTTATCTCCATTCCCATACAAGGAGAAAATCAGCAGCAGTATCTTAACATAATGTGCAAACTCCACTAACTGTTAAAATAGAATGAGAGACATGTCGATAAAGAAAATAGCAAATTAGAATAGGGACAAGAGATTACAGTGGTAAAACAGCAGTCAGCTAGAATGCTGTGACTGTTCAAAGAGCTTTTACTGAACTGCTGGCATGTCTTGTGTCCTGTGTCCAATGTTATTCCCAGAACATTATAAAAGCAATAAAGGCTATTATTGCACTAGACTAATTTTCATTAAGACAGATGGATTCTCTGACAAAAAAATCAAATGCAAAATGAAAGCAGTATGACCTGAAATGTTGATCCAGGGAACATTTTTGAATGATTTGGACATGTATCCTTGACTTTAACCAGAGAAAATACAGTAATTAAATATATGCCTGAATATCAAAAAATCATAAAAGTATTTTAAATATCTGAAAGTATATCTCCAAAAGATCATTTCAAATGGGTCCAATGGAAATTAAAATTATTTCATATTAAAATATTTAACACCAAAGCCTAAAATTATCATAACAAAACATTAAGAAAAATGGGCAGGCAGTTTATAACAACAACAAAAAAACCCCTACAAATTCCAGAAGTCCATAAATATGGTATTAGAGAACCTAAATTTTAGAATATAACTACTATTTACAAAAGGAAAGTAGAGGACAGGGAAAAGAATGCCTTGGTTTATCCGGAGGAAAAGCATGAACAGAAAATTCATCGGTCTAATGCTGAGAAGAGATGGTTAAAAAAGAAAAAGAAGGAAAACAAAATCCTGAAACTTATTAAGATAAAGTCTTCAAGTGCTATTTTGAGTCCATTTTCTCTGTAATTTGGGAGTGAAACTAAGATCAGAATAAGGAAAATATTAAGTAACAAAGTAAACCAAAATACTGAGAAAAACCATAAGAGAACCCCTTGCTAATTAAGTTTAAGATTCCTGGCTCAGTCAAATTACATCTTCAGGCACTGAATGAATTAATGAGCACATTAAACTTATATGAATACCTGTGAGAATGATGGAGTTGGTATTAAACAAGGAGTTGGTGAAGGTATTAAAAATGCAAACTGAAAGTCTCAGAGAGAAAGAAGATTAAGTCTAGTTTCCAGACTAAATAAAGCCTGATATTGATCATGTCCAAGATGGTAGAACACAGCATCCATTGGTTAATTTATGAGCACTTAGAAAAAGAAATGACAAATACCTGAAATTCTATAAAGAATGTTTGAAAACGTCATGAATCAAGTTTATAAATTGCAACGTATAGAGCAAAGAATCTAATAGGTGCACCATTTTCTGTGCTGGTTGTGCTCTTTTGGAACATTGTGTTAAGTTCTTAATGAAACATGTTGAAGGAAAATGCCAACATGCTAAAGCAGTTTATCTCTGGAAATATAAGAAGAATGATGTGAACAGTTAACACCTTGAAATTTATTAATTTGGGGGGCAATGAAGATGTTTAGTAAGAGAACCACTTTAAAATGACAGTTGTAGATACATATTTGAAGAGCAGCATTTGGACAAGGGCATGGACGTGTTCTCCTACCTTCCTCATAGCTAGCTCATTGTGGTATAATGGGATTTGAAGATGTGGGCACTAAAGTTGGGTTACCACCTACTGGAGATGTCTTATGAAGGATGCTAGAAATATAGAAACAATAGAACTGCTGATCTTAAATCTTTCCCGCATATCTGAAGATATGAGTTACTCACTATATGCTGATAGCAAATCTGGTTAAGAATAATTGATTACATACAGACAGCCACATCCAAATATACTAATCTGTGCAATTTTTAAAGAAGAAAATACAATATATATATTTCTATACCATTATGAATTTAAAAGAATTTTTCTCTGCTTATGGAACCAATTATAAAGAACTATAATTTATGTCACTTAAAACTGGAAAAAGACCCAAAAATGTACTGTAGAGAATGCAGTGCATGTCAAGGTGATGACCCAGGTGATCCAATAGGTTTTGCATAGCTGCAGTTTCCTCAGCACTGTAGAAATAGACTGGGGACAAATAAAATATGTAGTTCCCAGTCTAAATATTTATTATAGTCATTACATTATGCAATAGTCATTACAGAATTCTCTCCCATCTAATCTGTAGGTCTCCATAATTAACATCTTATTCATTACAGAAGCTATGTCTCACATATCATCCAATTCACAGGGTTAAGTAACAGAGTTCTCAAGGGTAATTGCTTTATCTATCTATAAAGGAACACAGGGCATTGCAGAATTTTACTTATAAAACATTTTCTTCCAATAACTAGAGTAATATATTCAATTTCATTATGTATATGTACATATAAAATTCACTTAGAAAGAAAATATTAGCCACTACCCAGTGAATCTAGTGTTATAATTTGACTTCTATAGCCCTCCTGCTATATGCTAAGCACATAATGATATTATAAATATTATTAAAAAGAATATTTAAAGGAACAATTAATCTATGTTCAGAACAGACATCTTCTAAGATTAAACAATATAAACATAAATCAGCCAACAAGCAGGTTTAAAAATCCAATCCTATTAGTTTCAGAGCCAGAGAAAAAACTGAGGAAGAGGAACTGAGCTCTCTTTTGGGTAATATGAATTAAAGGCATTCCATTCAATGCAGGGCCTGAATGAATCTTTAAAGTAAAGATATGAAACTGGTTGCCTACTCTGAGAAACGGTGAAAGAATTTGTGATGAATCTTCTGGCTGGTGTATGACTTAGATCAAGTTGACACTTAAAGAGGTGGAATAAATGAAGCAGATATAGTTTTGCTGTCATACTGGATAAGCTATGCTTGGGTAGCACCATGAAGTAGGAGCTCTGAACTGTATAAGTTCTGTTTAGAAGGTATGTGATTATGATACAGAAAATCACATTCTAAGACAAGATGATTATATATACACAAACACAAAAGAGGAAAACCAGAAACGAAGAAATGCAACACCTACTCAATATGAACTTAGAAACCAAAATTTGGAAGTCAAATTGATGCTAACAAAGATAGCAAACCAAATCAATTAAAAGATAAATTTATACCAGGTAAAATAAAAATATTAGAGAAAACTGAAAATGACTTCAACATAAATGTTTTATATGCTTAGGGATAAAAAATGAAAGAAAAATAATAACTCATTAAAAGATAAAAATTAAATCAATATACATGGTTATCAAACTAATTTATAGAAATCTTGAAAATTAGAAAAAAGCATAATTAATGATTTTTTAAAAAAATGAATGAGTAAAATAAACCACAGTAAAATAAGGAATTAGTGTATCAGAATTCAGTTCTGAGTATTTTGCCCAGAGAAAAACACAATGAGAAAAACTGACAAAAACAAAGAAATAAAATTAAGCAAGATTTAGAAACAAAACAACATCATCAAAAACAAAGAAGTATGAGAAACTGTTCATCATCTACAGAAATCTAAGGAAACATGGTAACCACATGTAAGATGCTATCCTGGATGGGACACTACAACAGAATGAACATGAGATTAAAAACTGCAAAACAACTTAATTAGAACCAAGACAAAGTCCTTAGAACATCACATACATTTTCCCCTTTACAGTTCATCACAATTGTGAGGATATAGGATATACATTATCTCTATTTTACAGATGAGGAATCTGAAGAGTCCATTCATTCAGTAAGTTGACTGCATTACAGAAAGTGCCCGAGTTTTGCTGAAGCCTTGATCCAAACAGCAAGAGGACTGAAGCATGCTGAAAGATGAGTTTGAAATTATTTTCTGATGCAAAAAGATAAAATGTTTTCAAATATTTAATACTATTCTGCAATATAAGGTTCTAGATCATATAATACTATAATAAAATATAATTTTAAAAGCATCTGCTGTCTAAATGTATGTTACATTATGAAAGTTCAAGACATTTTCATTGCTTTATCTCAATCTAGATTCTAGATGTATGTATCATATCTATCTATCATCTATCTATCTAATTATCTGTCCAATTTTGCTCTGCTTCATCATGGAATCCTCCTCGGTGAAAAGGGAAATCCTATATTGTCTCAGAGTGTCATAAATGTTTCTAACACCCTAGTATGTTTTATTTAAACATTATTTACTCTACTCAACTTTAGATCAAGATGTTATAAAATATAAATATTAACAAATATGTATAATTTCTCAGAGAAAACAACAATGCATTTATTTTCTGAGAAAAGTTTATGCTTTTCAATTAGATAGTAATCCTAAATTTTTGGTGTATACTTTTAATGTCTCAAGGCCTCACTTTTTTCCCTATGAGCATAACACTGTCTCCACATTCTTCATAGAGTTGTTTAAGGGTCAGATAAAAGCAGAGTGGATATAATGCTGTAGAAATTGTCAACTGCTCAACAATAAATAATTAAAGTGTTATTGTTAATAAAGTGACTATTTACTGGGATTTCCCACTTACATTTTCCTCTAACATTTCTCTGATGGAATATTCTGCCTTAGCTATTTAAGTCCACCACAGATGATAGTCTCTGCCATCTTGACTTTCTTTA
The DNA here is from genome assembly GCA_004026585.1 of Noctilio leporinus. Lineage (NCBI taxonomy): Eukaryota > Metazoa > Chordata > Mammalia > Chiroptera > Noctilionidae > Noctilio > Noctilio leporinus. The sequence goes on along the minus strand of PVIW01004403.1, from coordinate 39,692 downwards.
ATGCCAAATGATAAAAATCCCTGTCCACATCTGGTTAAAATAATAGGAAAATAACTTCTGTCAATTCTGACTTTAATTCCCAGATGGTTTCTGTATAGAAAATATAGCATCTGTCACACTATCTCCTCAATAGAATTCTTGCTAAAAGATTTGGTGACTTCTGTATGAACATTGAAGATCTTTTAGTCCTCTAACCCTAGAAGCTCAACAATTGCTTCATTTCTAATGATTATAATTTCAGCCCTTCACTGTGTAGCTATGCCCTAGTCTTATTTCCAGCAACCACACATGTTTTATCTTTTCCATTTCAGCATCAACCATTCCATTCTCAACCACTGCCTCACATCTTTCAATCTCACTCTGTTACTACAGAGTTCCAGAATCTTTTTTCTACCTGAACCACCTTCACTCCATTGGCTTACTACACTTTTGCACTAAAATTATCCCCTCCTAAACTATTCCATTGCATACTTTCTTTGCATTTTTATCATGTAATTTACTATTAGGTAAAAAGAGAATGCAGAATATATTTTAATATATACGACTACACATTCTCTTTGCTATCACCAACCACATTGCTCTGCCTTGTTTACAATAAAACTCTCCCCTGTATTATTTACATTTTGCATATCCAATTGCTCCTCTCCTTCTCTTAAACCCATGTAAGATCATTGAAATTACAACTTAAGCCCCCAATAAAATTTGGTTATTAAATCAACTAGACAATTATTTATCCTCATCTTACTTATCAAAAGTGTTGGGAGAGCTGATCACTCTCACTACAGAAACAGATTATTTAACGTATGAATCCATGCCATCCCCCCAAATTCTCTTGGCTCACCTTTCAGTCACTTTTGCTGATGGCTTTTCTACACTGTGCAATGCACAGAACTGTCTTCTTTTCTCCAAGTATATCACTTACTCAGTGATTGTATCCAATTATGTGGCATTTTTAAATTATGTGAATATTGAAAACTTTGTTTTTGTTCTTTTTCTGGATTTGTCATTTGAAATATGTTCACAAAAATACATTCATGTTCATGCCTCTGGATCATCACAAACTTAGCTTATCTGAATCTGTACTTTTGTTTTCAGTCTTCCCTAATTTATACTTTCACTTACCTCCATTTCATTAAAAAAAAAAAAAAAAAAAAAAACCCTGGCTGGTGACACAGTGGATAAGGCGCCAGGCTGCGAACCCAAAGGTCGTTGGTTCGATTCCCCAGTCAGGGCACGTAATCAGGCTGAAAGCCAGGTCTCCAGCCAGATTGGTAGCTGGAGGCAGGTGAAAGGCAATCATACATTGATGTCTCTCTCCCCTTTTGCCTCTCTCCCTTCCCCTCTCTCTAAAAATAATAAATAAAATATTTTTTAAAAACCTCCATTGCCCTGTTGTGTGGACTCATCCTGAACTCATCTGTTCCTCTTTTATTCCATAATAATAGCAAAAACTGACAATGATCATTATGTGAACACACTATTTTAGCCAGTATACACACACACACACACACACACACACACACATTAAGAATAACATTTTACAATAATTCAGGTAGGGCATATAAGCATTCATTTTAAATAGCACCTGGTTATGTGGTTATGTAACATAGAACCCGCAGTTCTGGGATTTAAACCAAAGTCATCAGGCTCAGGTGCGCATGCTCTTAACCAGTCTGTGATGCTTCCAAAACATAGCCAGAACCAAGTCCAACCTTGAAGGTCTTCACACTTACTGACTTACTCTCAGTCACTATTATCTCCTTGCCTCTCTCTCCTCTTTATGGTTTGCTTGTCTCTCTTTTTGTTAATTAATCAAAAGTTAATTTACAATTAAAATTATTTCGTGTTAGTTTTGCATCACCATTATCTCTTCACTTTAGTACTGCAATATCCTACTAACTATTCTCCAGGATTCTATTCTTATCCTCTATTGCCCAAATTTAGAATGATTTATTTTTCAACTTCACATATTATACCTCCTTTTTCAAATCGCTTCAGTTTCTTCTCATCTCTTTCTCTTAAAAAAAAAAAGAAAGAAAGAAAAAAGTCACAATTCTTACCCAATCGACATGGCTAGATCTGTTCCCCACCAACTTCTTTCCTTTTTGACTTCTCACTCAACCACCACCTACCCACTGCCTCTCCAGCCTTCTTGCCTCCTTGCCTAGTTCACTGCTCTCATTCGTTTATTTGCTCTTCCTATTCCTTCAGACTGGAATGCCCTTTCCTTGGAAAACGGTTCTCCTTGCTTCTTCCCCTCTATCAGGTCTGTTCAAACATGACCTAGTGAAAGTCTATTTCCTTTATTATCTGATCTTGTTTTCTTCGTAGCTGAGTGCTTCGTTAGGTCAAGGAGGGCGTTCATCTTTTATTTCATGTAGAATTATTGCTTGAATATCATTATTTCACCTTTAAGATTTTTCAATTTCTCTTGTCATTTTGTATAACACATGCATGCATATCAGTGTAAATATATAAAATATTAACACATAATACATATGTGGATAATAAACTTACTTATTTTATAACTGAGGTGCATAATTAAACAGGTTTTAATAATATCTTAGGATATGAATGGCTCAAAGTCTGCACTTTGTGTTTGTACAATGCTAAAACCACTAATGGAATTTGTTTGTTCAAGCAATCGGTTAATTTGATAAATATTTAAAATCCATTAAACAGTCTGCTGGCACCATGCAGGAAAAGAAAATTAAAGCATATGTTAAAAGGCCAGTATTCAAAAATGAGCATTTTGATAATGTTATAGCTAGTTTTGCTTACAACCCGTAAATTAGGCTCATTCATCATGTTACATAAACACGAAACTAGGCCTCCAAGTACAACATGAAGAAAAGACTTCCAAAAACAAGGAAGGTAAAAAGGAATAGTTTTCGGTGAAGTTCCTAGAATAGGGTCCGTGTGAGCCAGGAGTTGCCCCTCTTCTCTGGGACGGAGGCGCGGGAGGTTCGGACAGGGCGGCTGCGCAGAGCTAGGCTGAGCCCTGGCTGGGTCCCAAGGGAGTGAAAGGCTGGGAAGGTAATCCGAAGGAGGAAAACACCCTCCCGCTTCTGGTTCCTGATCGGGGTGGAACCAAGAACAAATGCCATAGGAGTGGAAATGGCACAGGGGGAGGTCTGACCAAGGAGGCGTGTCAGGCGTGCCAGGAAAGAAGGGATTGGTAGGAAGGTGGACCCGCCCAAAGTGCGGAGAAGTACGGGAAGCTGATTGGTCACTTGGAGAAAGCACCTGCC
>PVIW01004403.1:0-36341 GCA_004026585.1 Noctilio leporinus | reverse complement strand
CCTGGTCCCATACGGCTGCGGCTGCGGCTGTGTGGTCAAGGACGCCGCCGCCACCCGCGGGCACCAGGAGGCAGCCCCAGCAGGCTTAGCTACTGGGATGCGGACTAGGATCACTGGGCAGCCGCAGGCAGGTTCCAACCTCTTGCGCTTTAAATTGGGCCCAGAACTCTGGACACGGACTTTTGTCTTGGCTTGGCTGAGGACAGTTGGGCTTTTTCCGTGGCAGAAAGAGGAGGTTGGCTTTGAGATGCGGAGTCTTTCCTCTCCCAGATCACACAGAACCTGACTGGAGCCTCTTTCCTTTTCACCAGCATCTGTCTCCCAGTTTTGATGGTTGTGAGGACAGGCAGATGAACCTCTGTTTTTTCGTTTGGTAACAGTGTCAGCTAAACAAATTTAAAATAAAAGGACAGTCGTGCAAGTATAAATGAATTTACATTGACCCACAACTCAAAAGCTTATCTGTATAATTAATTGGTATAGGTAACATAAACCCACAATATAATTAGTACTGTATATCATTAAACATTAAATATTTTAAATACAAATGCGTACATCAGTGTAAGTTATAATCACTCGCGAAAATAGAAAGTGCAAATATTTTACAGAAATAGAATTGTATCTAAGATATTAACACTATTCTTTGTACAATATGTATTAAATTTGTAATAAGTATAATGCATATTTTAAAATTTCTGCACATACTAATTATTCATATTTAGGCTTTTAAATAACAATGTTTTGTATTATTTTTGAAGGTAAATATTCAGAATTAATTTTAAATGTTTTCTTGAGAAATAATTTGTTCTATATGTGTATTATTTAAAAATGAGTGGTATAGGGAAAAGTATCCCCCACAAAAAGCCACAAAAATAGTATATCATGCTGTCACTGACTTTTAAATTGCATTCACCTAAAAGAACTCCTTAATTCATGTATTTATCATTTCAGATATATTTTAAATAAAAATAATGAAACAGAGCTACCATTCTTTAGAAGTATCAAACTTTCTTAAATTCTTATAACATGCTAATGTATATCATATTTAAATTATGATTTTAATTCTTCAGTTGGAAAAGTTATTTACACTTTATTTGAAACTGTCACTTTTATTTTACTGCTTAGGGAATGTTTGGTACGAAAATTTTAGGGGGAAAAATAGGCACCAGAGCATCTGTGGAATTTTATTAAACCCATTCCATTTATGTTCTCTAATACAAATACCAAAAAGTAAAAGAGAAAAGCAAAGTAAAGAAATAAACTGCTAATCTAATAAAAATACTTCAAATTGAAAGAAAGACACAATAGTCTTATTCAACTCCCAGCTATTTCAATTAAACATGAGATGACTTCAAGTAAGGTTGTCAAATAAATGTAAGATAGTGAAGAGACAAAGTGCTCTTAACATAAGCATCCTCAATGTAGTGTGCAGATAATATAGTGAGCTGATGACAAACCCAATGCAAAACAGTCTGGGCACTAATATTTATCATGCTCAAGGGAAGGTTTACAAGTGGAGTAACATGTAAGTAGACTGAAAAATTTTAATACCTTAGAGACATAAAATGCATTTCTGTAAAAATGTTTGTGTTACCTATTAATCAGGAGCAATTATGGTTTATATAATTCTAAGCATCTGACCCTTAGAGGAAACTTCTCAGCAAAAAGGCAGTGCTATTTGGCGTATGAGAACATGACACCTTTCACATATAATAAATCAACTAAATTGGTCAATTTTACCTCCAAAACATCTATCTTTATAATTCCACCATTTTCCCCATCTGCAGTACACTGTTGTTCCATTTAAAGGAGATGATAAGATTTCTCCATTTCTCCATTGAAATATGCCCCTTATTCATAATCTTGGGTTTACACTAGCTACCTCTGACAAATCTGTTTTAGATTCTTAAAAGTGAGAATGCTTCTGGCATCATCCGCCAGTTTTCCCCAAGACTGATAGTTAATGACTTATCATCCCAAAACTCAGCCTCTTCTCCAGAGCATCCTATGATTCTGCTACTCTAAACTTTTTTATTTTTACTCCTGGACACATTGTACCTGTTCAATGCACTGGCCCTTTACAGATTGAAGGGTTAAACTATTCTCCAAGAAGCAGAGGTTTATTTGCACAGTCTAAAAGTATCTTCATCAAAATATCTATTTTCTTTTTACTTTTGTGAAATTGACTTATGTTCTCATATTTGTTAATACTCCTTCCACTAGGAGGTGGAGCTTAATTCTCTTCCCATTGATCTTAGATTTTGTATCTAGTGTGTGCATAGACAACTTTAGAAACTTATGGACATGTATAAAAACTTTAAATGTATTTGCAAAAAAAAAGACATATAATTAATCAGCTCTTGAACTTCCTAGAATGTCTTAAAAGTGTCCACATTCATTTGAGTAAATTCAGATTTTTCTACATAATTGACAAAAAGCAAAATCATCAAGTGAGTTGTAACATGACAAGACAATTTATTGAAAACTCTTGATTAATGATGTAATTTTAAGAACTGAGGTTTGCATTTTATTTGTAGTAAAATGAAAAGTCAAGCTATTTACAGACTTACTTTCATTTTCTCTCAAATTTAAATTACACTTTACAGAGAGGCTATTGACTTCAAAAGAGCATATTGAGAAAAACAGTTACATTATTTTAAATTAATTTTCAGAACAAGTCTATGAAATCAAGTCTTTAAGAAACTATTGCAGGCCCTGGCTGGCGGCACATTGGATAGATGCTGGCCTGCAAACCCAAAGGTCGCTGGTTCGATTCCCAGCCAGGGCACATAACCAGGTTGCAAGCCAGGTCTCCAGCCAGGTCCATAGCTGGGAGCAGGTGAAAGGCAACCATACATTGATGTCTCTCTCCCTCTCTGCCTCTCTCCCTTCCCCTCTCTCTGGAAATAATAAATAAAATATTTTTTAAAAAATAAGAAAAGAAAAGAAACTGTTGCAAATTGTACTAAATCTCAGATCCATGATCTTGTCTAGTTCCCCATCCTCACCTTACAAGAAACCTGTCAACATAGAGAGATGTTAATGGACTCCAAAGACAGTCCTATAGGAGTCTACACTACGATAATAAGCTATACAGTCACATGTTTGCAGTAGATTTTAAAGACGATCTTTTCCCATTTATATACTAAAATAAAATTACAACTGTATGGAAGTCCACTTCCTATTGTTTAGTCAGCTGGGAAAATGAAACACTGCATCTCACTCCTAATTACTCTATGTCTGACTCATTTCTATAATCAGATCAACTTTTTCCCTTCTTCCTCTAAGCTAAACAAATCTAATTATTTAACTTCTATTTGCCAGCAGGCTAATTATCTTTGCTGCTCCCCTCTAACCATATCCCATTTTTATACTTTTTAATTTTTTTACAGTTCAGTGTCTAAAGCTAAACACAATTATAGAAACTCAGTAGATGCAGAATAGCAGAAAGATTACTTTCTACCTACCTACAACTATTTTCATACTTCTTATATCTTGTGGGATTATTTTTTCTCATGGTATTTCACTGGCGATTTCACCATGGGCATAGATAGTGTCTTCAGTAGGCCATTTGTTTTTTTAATCTAAACCATATAGTATCCCCACCACACACAGGAAGTTCTCTTCTTCGCTCCTTCATGCATCAACAATTTTGAGGCTCTGACAGTGCCATCTACTTTGTCTCCATCCATTCTAATCTGTCTCCTACCATCGGATTAGTCATCTGAAAGAAGTGTTATTTCATTACATTCTATGTGATGATACTCCCTGTTAACTGCACACTAAGTCGTAGCCTTTATGGCTCCTTGCAAGGTGTTTCTTATTTCATACCTGTACATGAAGGTGAGCTAGTTATACAGGTTATGGTTGCCTGATAATTCCCCCCTTAATACTCTCTTCCCCCTTTGCCATAGCATTTATAAACTATTTTATAATTATCTATTTAATTATGTATTTTCTTTGTCCTACTCTAAACTCATTGAGAACATGGATTATGTAAATCACTATTTATTTGGACAGATTGGTATTTTGTATTAACACTAAGACTCTCAACACATTCTTGCTACTAGGAGAAATAGGTAAATTAATTAACACTAAATAATGTGGTGAAAATATTAAATTGATATATTATAACTAGTTTCAAAATTAAAAGTCCCTGCAGCCCATTAGACATGGCTGAATCTGAACTTTTTTGTCTAGCTTACAAAAGTGACAAGGGTGAATGTTATCTTGGAAAGAGGAGAATATGACAGAGTGGTAGCTCTTGTGCATCTAAACTCTTGATGTAGAGAAGGAGAAAGAGGAAGAGGACCAGCAGTCGTCTGGGTTATAACTCCATAAAGAAGGAGGACACAAAAGTACAGACTATCCCAAAATACAGAAAAATGTGTAGTCCAGTAGAGCTTTTGTTTATCTTCTCATTAGCGAATCTGGACCACCCTGAAGAGCGCCTTGTACCTACACAATTTTAGATAAACAGAAATGGTGTTTCATTTATTTAGACCCAGAGAGGTGTTAAAAAACATCCTCTGCACCCATGTCAGTTCTTGGGCACTGTGGAGAAAGCTGAGAGCCAGTAGTTCTATTGTCCTGAGGGAGGGTAGTAAGTAAGCACGTGATAAGCACTAGAGCATAGAAGGCTTAAGGCAAGTATTGAATGGAGGACATATTTGAGTTGAAGCTCCAGGGTTCAATAGTAGCAGGTAAATAGCAGGAGGAAACTCAGTGACACAGCAGCAAAGAACCAGAGGGTGGCCAAAGGAGCCAATTCAGAGCTGATACTCATGGTCTTGGAGAATGAAGACACAGAAACAGACTTCATAGCAGGCATCCTGAGACACAGGAGTCTGGAAGACTGGGCATTTCCCCAAAGAGGATGATGTTAAAATGAAAACAGGTTTCTTTACTTCTAACTGCGATTGTTTTTGAAGCTTCTTTGTCCTCAGCATGAATGGAAAGAGTTGAGCTTAATAAAAAATGTGTAAGTGTTAAATAATACATTTTCTAGAATACCTAATGGATGTTATGAATAATTCTATCCAGCCATAGATAACTGAAAGGACCACGGTGCTGGGGTGGATACATGCAAATATCTTGTCCCTTCACAAAATCTGTGTATCCATTCTAAGCCATGTGCAGACACAAAATGTAAAACCTTCCCACAAAAGCTAATTCTAATATATTATCCTATCAGCCACTTGCCTTAATATCTGTATGTTGGGGTCCACCTGGGAAAACATCAAAATTTGGAATCCCACAGGGGCCAGGCTAAGTCTATAAGACCCAACTGGAAAACCAGGAAGGCTGGATATATACCCGTTTCCATGTTATAGCCAGTGGACCCTGGTGTTGGAATTGGGTCATGAGAAAACGAAAACCAGGAAGGCTGGATATATACATGTTTCCATGTTATAGCCAGTGGACCCTGGTGTTGGAATTGGGTCATGAGAAAACATTTAGCCTCCGTAGAGCCCAGTCTGTTTTCTCACCTTGCCTAATCCTTTGTTGTATCAACAGCAGAAAATTTTAAAATTTGAATGCACCTCCTGACCTGAGCAAGATCTCTGTGCCCCTTCACTTATTTTTCCGTTTCCCTGTAATTAGCATTTTTTAGCATGGATGGACAAGCTACATGCCTTCATGTTTACTGTGTTTCAATAAATGATCTGAAGAAGGGAAAAATCAGGCCTCTGGCCTCGAGCCACTGGGAAGGGAAGACACATTTGAACGGTTCGAAAACAGGCAGAGAAGAACCAAGAAAATCACCTCAATCTATGCTTGGGGCATGAAAGGGTGTATGAACACACATACACATGAACATGCATAAGCACACACATGCAAGTTAATTTTTGTTTTTTCCTATATGTACTATTTCCTCTGTCATGCTCAGCTTCAGGACCCAGGGAGATCATTGACTGTCATGTTACCTATCACCACCATATCTCAGCTAGTATTAAAAAAAAAAAAAAAAAAACCAACAATTTTTACTCTACAAGTACATGACATCCAGTTTAATTTATGTATTTTCATTTGATAAACACCCTCACATAGTCATATCAAGACAAGAGAAAGTTTCATTATAGAGGTTTTATTAAATATGTCTTCCTCTCTCTGTTTTGAATCATCTCAAGAATGTATACTTTTCATGACACAGCATTATTTAATTAAAATAAAATGTTGCTCTGTTGTTCATAGAATTGAAAAAAAAAACTAATTATTAAAGGCAATTTAAAAAGTGTATCATTTCTAACTTGCTATTAAGCCTCTGATCAATATGAAAGTAGCCAGGAAGTATAGGAGGTAATCTATTCACTAATAAACTGTAAATGAAACTCTGTAATTTATTATATATTTTAAAATGTAATGTGCACATAAATATTTCAATTTGCTCATTCCAAATGTACTCAGACACACACTAATAGATATTTGGGTAGCACAAAAGTCATGCTGTCTGAGGTTTTAAAATTGAATTATACTAAATGGAAATAGCCAGTGATGAAGGGCTATTTTTCTGGTGAAGTATATACTCCCTAGTTTTAATTGTTTTTTTACGCATATGGACTTTCTCTACTCTCTTCACTGCTCTAAATTCTACAAAACAAGAATAATGGATCTTTTTATACCTTTAATTTTCACTGTGCTTTATCTATATCTCTTTTATGGTTAAACCAATCTTCTCTGAATTATACATTATATGACCACGGATCTTGTTTTCCATATTAGATTCTATTAAAGGTATTTGGAGAGTTATTTATTATCATCCCTTTATTTTCTACAGAATTTGGTGCACTGTCTTACACCAACTAAATATTCAATACATATCCCCTGACTCAGTAGACCTGTAACAGGATGCTGAAGGAAGGTTTCCCAACTCCTTTTTGTCGGAAACATACAGTTAACAAATGTTACATTCCAAAGTAGCTTGGAAGACATGACTCAGAGGTGACATTTTATGGTAGATGGTTGAGAGGCAGTTAGAAAATTCACCCTGTAACATACACTGGGCAGAATTTGGGGGAGGAAGTGTGTCATTGGAAGGACCTGTAGTAGAATTAATTCTCCAAAAGGTAGAGAATGCAGCTCACCCTTCCCAAGTCTGCAATGTGCAGTGCACTTGAACAGTTTTCTCTGTGTCCCCACCATTGGAGACCCAGGGAGCTGACCTCTGGCTCTGGGTAAAGAAGAGCAGGGACCCAGATGGAACAAGCCTGGGTCTGGGACTATCTGTATGTTTAAACAACATACCAATCACAACCAAATGCACTTTTTCAGTTGATTATTTTAATAAACATCTAACAATAGCTCAGTAAATCTGCAATGTTGTTTAATTAATTAAAAGTTTCAGTGTAGTTGTTAATGTGGCAGATTCTTTATTAATTTAGGAAAAGTTTTAGGAACTAATATGGCAATTTTTTAGTGACATGGCACTGAACTAGGTATTTGTGAGAAATGCAGCATATTACCAAAGTAGGTGAGAATACTCAAAGATGATGTGAGGTTCACAAGATATGTTTTAATCTATTTTAAATGTTTCAAAACAGTTTTCACAAAACTGCATCTGACTAGAGGCAGGACATTGAATATTGCCTAAGTAATAAATGAACACTATGTATAAAACCAATAAAATATTACTACAAAGTTTATTTCAAATTATTCAGAATGTAGTAAACAATGACGCTGTACCTAGTAAACTATAATATAGTAGGTGGTTTTGAATTAATCACATATGTATCTTGAACAATCTTATATATGGATACAACTTTTAATCTACAACAGAAAGGAACTCATGTTACATAATGTTATTTTGTGTTTAATTCTATCTACCCATTACCCATACATTTTCCCCAGTCTATCTGATAACTTGGTTTATAAACATCTCCTAAGTTGATTCAATAAAATTACATTGGTAATATTTTTAAAAGGGGAAGGGAGTTAACCTGACAAACCGCCACAAGATATTTTCAGTTTGATATATGCAATTGTTTTGACATTACATTAGACCTTTTACATCATTGATCTAATAAGGAAAACAAATGTAAGAACGGTGATTTAATATTAAACCTCAAAAATACATCTTCAGATAGTTCCTAGATTTACTGTTGATCACTTTGTAAGTTATATAAATGTCTAATCACTGTGTTGTACACCTACAACTAGTTTAATATCATATGCCAACTGTAATTGAAAAATAATTTTATCCCAGCCATCTGCCTGCAAGAATGATTGTAATAAGCTTGGAAGAAAAGTCACTTTAATAACTCAACAATGATCACAAACTCAAAAAATTTATTTTTCCAATGTCTATATCAATGAACATTTGATATTTTTACTTTTTACTTTGCAAAATAGAAATTCTGGAAAATAAAAACTGAACTTCATTAGTTAAAACATTTTTTAAATTGTTCATTTTTTTAAAAAAGATTTTATTTATTATTTTTTAGAGAAAGGGGTAGGGAGAGAAGCAGAGAGGGAGAGAGACATCAACGTATGGTTGCCTTTCACCTGCCTCCAGCTATGGACCTGGCTGGGCACCTGGCTTGCCACCTAGTTATGTGTGTCCTGGCTGGGAATTGAACCAGCAACCTTTGGGTTCGAAGGCTGGTGCTTTATCCACTGTGCCACCAGCCAGGGCCTGTTCAATAATTTTTATCAGCAGTGATCAAAAGGGGGAATCAAGTGAACTACTCTTGCTGGGTAGAAATCTAAAAGCATTGTCCTCTAATCAGTTACAATAAGCTGATTCTTCCCATTCCAATTTGCAAGAAGATAATCTACTCTATCCACCACCCCTTTTCCAGCAGGGAGACACCTTGCTGCAGTTGTCCACAATATATATTCTCATTTGACAGTCTTCCAATACATGTAAAGCAGTTTCAAATTATCTAGTCCATACCAATGCAGAAACTTTGGTAACTCCATTTCAAAACTTTAAAATATATTTTGCTTTTATAGTGAAGGCATTATATTCAAAATACTGTGATACTGTGTTTACAAATTACTTGGATTATTTCTTTGTTTTGCCTTTCAGTTCCACCTTTCATCCTCATGCAGAGATTTATAATGTATGTAGATTAGTGAAAACATTACATTTTTTCTATTTAGTAAGCATCAGGAAGCCAACAAATGTCATTTAGAACTGTTGCTTTAGTAGCAAAGAAAGTGTGTTTTATAAAAACTTTGAATGAATCATTATACCTCAAATTATTTGGGCCCGTATTGTTTGGAAAGAATTTTAAGAAATGAACTACATATTATAGTTGATCTTGGGAGATTTTCAGTACAAATAAAATCAGTTGACTTTTATATTTTTATTTTTAATATCATGTTAACACAATGGATTAGTAGATATGATCAGAGACCATGAATTGCTTTAACAGAAAAGAACAAGAGACAGCATTTTCATCTGGATTCTTGTCTTGATGGAACATGAAAACAACCTGTATTGAAACAAAGTTACTCTAAAAGCCTATAGTAAAAAGTGATAGATCAAAAGTAAAACTACATAACTTGTATAAAATAGAATTGCAATGGAACTAACCTACACAGTCAAAAGAATATCATATGTTACAGTTAGAGTTCTCGCAGGTGAAAGGTAGGGATTAATTTTGCACAAAGCATAGGGAAGAAAATGAAAAGCTAGTCATGTTTTTCTTAAATGCCATAGAGTATCCTATTTATTAACCTTTGAAGTTTCCTGTTTTTCCATTGATTATTCAGTGTATTTATAACCATGCATTAAAAGAGGTCATCCAGGACAAAACAGTATTGTAAGTTTGAATTTTAGTTTTAGAACCTCACTCCAAAATGGAAAGGAGGATGGTTACTTAGAAAAATAATTTCAAACCAACAAGCAGATCCCCATTCTTTTCTTTATGATGCAAAGTGCTGTTAAATAGCTGTGCAAAACTTTATTGTACATCACTTACAGGAATTGAGTATCTCTTACCATCTAAATTTCAGAGGTAGAAGACTCATCATTATAAATATTGCTGGCATTCTGAATTGCATGGTAGTCCCCCCGCTATGCACAGGCAATTCTTTCTGTGACCTCAAGTGGAGGCCTGAAACTACAGATAGTATCCAACCCTATAAACACACACATAAGTATGACTAAGTTTAATGTCTAAATTAGGCACCGTGATAGCTTAACAATAACTAATGATAAAACAGGACAATTATTGTAATACTCTAACGACAGTTATGTGAATGGGCTGGGGGCCATTATGAAGCAAAATAAGGATTATTTGAACACAAGCAGTGTGATACCACAACAGCCTCTAACAAGTAAAACAGCTGCTATGTAGCTAACAGGAGGTTGTACGGACAGCATGGGTACCTTGCACAAAGAGATAATTCATCTCTAGGGTGAGCAGGAGCAGGGCAGCATGAGGTTTCATTACCGTGCTCATAATGGTGTGCAATTTAAAACTGATGAATTACTTCTGGAATTTTCCATTTACAGCTATAGAATCTGGTTGACTACAGGTAACTGAAACCACTTAAAGCAAAACCATAGATAAGGTAGGACCACTGTACCTGAAACTTTTCTCACCAAATAATACACATAAACCAGTTAAAACTGCCAAGTCCCTTTATTGAATTGAATATATTAATAGTCCCTGAGATGCGATAGTAGCATGTAGCATGACAACTCTTAAATACGCACATAAGCACACACACATGGGGAAGTTGTCCGCTTCCCCATTCTAGTTCTCCATCCACTGGGACCTTGGACAGACATACACTTGAAAGACTTTCTCACTTCATTTGTCATTATTCTGAATACCAAATTCCATGTGGGCTGCCTGTCCAATATCGAGACCTTAACTTTATATCAGAAACCAGTATCTGTTTCACCCCTTAAATCTTATTATCACATAAAATGTTCCAGCCTAAAAAGAAAAAAAAAAAAAAAAAATCTCACTTCCCTTTTTCCACAGCCTAAACCATATATTCAATAGTTTGAGTTGCTATCACTGCCATTATTCATCATGTGGATTGTTTCCTTTCCTCCAGTTATTCCCCCCAATAAAGCCCATCTCCTGTGAGATCACTCTTTGTGCTCCTCCATTTCCTCATCCTGCACACAATCCTGCCTTTTGCTGGGGCGGGAGGCACCCTACAATATGTTGCTGCCATTCCTAATACGCTATTGTCAAATACTGATGCAGCAAACAGATTCATGTCTCTTATTATTTTCTCTCTCAACTGCATTTCCTAGAGCCTACCATTGCTTCTTTTTCCCCTTGAAACATGTATTCTGTTATTGCTTTCACATTTCACACCATTTGGGTTGAAAAAGACACTTGGTAAAATTTCAATCTTTTTTTTTTTAAATTGGCAGACTCCTATCTCATGGCCTAACCTATGCTTTGCCATGGAGAATGCTCCCTGCGAGTTGCAGAATAATGTGTATTCCGCTGCTGCTGCGCACAACGGCCTGTAGACGCCTGTGGGACACACACATAGAGCAGCACCCGGTGCTCACCCACCTAACTGCCGCCTCTTTGTTGATTGGGGTCCGGTGCAGGGCCAAGTCCTGGGAGCTCCCAGACCTCAGACGTAGGTAACTTGGGGGCTTGTTCCTCTGCAGGCGGCTTCAAAAGTTAACGTGCTAGACGAGTGCACAAGGTCCTGCCAGGCAGAAGCTGGTGACCTGATTTAATTGTCCGAGCCGAGACTGAGAAAAGGCAAGGAGAGTTGGCTCCAGCTTTGCCTGGCTCCCAGGAGGACCCCAGCCTGTTCTCAGACCTAAGCTGATGAGAAGATGGACTCTCGGGCAAGGGCTAGTAAATTGCCGTCACACTCTTCCCGGGAAAAACGAGGAAATGGGCATTTTGTCCGCTCCCTCTACGCTGAGCCTAGAGGACAGCTGCAGTCAATCCTCCCAGAGGCGACCCAGACATTGTGATTGTATCGTTTTGCTGGTAGTGTTCTAAGAAATTTGGTAATTTCAGACACTATTGATCACATCTGAATAATTCAGTTCAGCTAATATGAAACTTCTTATTATTAGCCCCGTTGGTTCAATTCAAAAATTTGACCTGGACTTCACATCTTAGAAACATATTTAATTCATAAACTTGTTCTGACCAGACCAGTATCTGTAGCAACCCCTCAAATAGTTAAACATCTATTCGCTTTCTTAAAGTAATTAGGTTAATTGATCTATTAAGATTACCAAGTGTTCAATATTTTTAAGTGGATTTTTTTTACATAATTGCTAGACAAGAATAAACTTTTAAGCCTATTACACATTAAGGAATTTTATTTTTTTTGGTTAATTCATATGTAACACTTTATTCTTGACTAACAAAAAATGATGTTAGTTAAATTTTGAAGAATGCCACTAATCAGAATACATTGCTAATAACATTATGCTTTTTTTTTTTTATCAAGTTAAAACAAATATGTGCATTCAATAATTCTCTGAACAATTGATATTAACCATCATTTTATTTCTGGAATTGTTTTAAACCTGAGTGAAACTCAGACAAAACACTGAGTAAAAACGGACATTAGAGTAATTATGAAAATTCGTATTGAGCCTGCAGTATTAATTATTTAGCCCCTATTACAGTTTCCAGCCTAAAACCAATCAACACCAGCCATTAGGACATGGGGATCTGGATGCAGACTTCCTGCTTACAGTTTTCACCCCTGTCACAATATTAAACTGCTCGGAGTCTCATTTTCTTATTATAGATGATTTGAGGATAAAATGAGCTGTTAGTGAAGTGCCTGGTTAATACTGACTCAATGATAGCTATTATTAGACTCTAAGGGATATTTTAGTTACATTATTTATATATTGCCAAGTAGCTATGTAATTTTTGAAACATTAACCCTTCTAGCTCTGATACCATAGGTGTGTAATATATATATCAGAACTTAAATTTCATTGCTCGTAGTCCCTTCATTTGATGTAGAAAGAGACCAAAATGAAAGGAGCTATAAAGCTTTCCCCAAAGACAGAAGAGAATCTCATGTAAGCCTGGGATGTCAAGTTGTTGTTGATTTGTTGTTGTTTTGTTGTTGTTGTTTTTAATGGCACAATAACTATTATTGGAAGGATAAGTTTTGTTAAGAACTGTGTATTTTAAAACATTTTGGAAAACCCTCTTTTTGCTTTAGTTTCCATTTTACAAATGAATGGCTTGACAAATAATTAGTATCTTTTATAAGCATACTATAGTGACTAATCATTACAGCTGTGGCCACAGAACCAACAGACACTGCAGGCTACTCTATTACCAATATAATGTGCGCATTCAGCTAAAAAAATATATATCAGAAAAGTGGAGCTCATTTACCTTCCATTCTCAGGTTATAAGGTATCATGAAAAAGAAGAACAGCCCTGGCTGGTGTGGCTCAGTGGATGAAGCTTCAGCCTACAAACCAAAAGGTCAATGGTTCCATTCCAAGTCAGGGCACATGCCTGGGTTGCAGTCCAGGTCTCCAGTTGGGGACATGCAAGAGGCAACCACACATTGATGTTTCTGTCCCTTTCTTTCTCCTTCCCTTCCCCTTTCTCTAAAAATAAATAAATAAAATCTTAAAAGAAGATGAATAAGAGAAAGAAGTATGGAATCTCAACTAATTAATTAACTACATTAATAAGAGAGAATTCTAATATCAGGTAACAAGCAGGAAAAATATGATACTCTGCAGTAGATTTGTATAAAAATGTAGTAGTGTGCATTGTAATATGAATGAGATAGTTCTCTTATTTTTTTTTATTTACAAAGAACAGGGCATACTTCTAATTTTGCAACCTGTGACTTAACATAAAAGAAGTCCTATTTTCATTTTCCTCAGGCTATTTCAACTATTTTATTCTAATTTACCAGCCAAATTGGTTTCCAAAATCCTAATGTCTGCCTATGCTAATAGAATCTATAGAGTAATGCAATTATCTAATCCATTCATTACATGAGATAAAGATAGTACAGTTAAAATGTCAAATAGAATCAAGGCTATCTGAATGAGAAATATTTTCAATTGCAATTTTTCCTTTCCCAAAAGAGACATGAGGGTATAACTTCCTGCATGCATCAGATGTTTTATATTAAGCTTCTAAAAATAAAAGTGTTGAGAATCATTTCAAAGTACAAAGTACTTCATATTGGTGACCTTAGATGAGTTTCCTAATCTTTCAGAGGCTCAGTTTCCTCATCCCTAATGTGAAAATTATGAAAAAGTTATGTTAATGGCCAAGAATTTTGAGTCCAGAAAATAATCTAATTTTTAAGGAGGAAATGAATGTAGTGGGATTTGGCAATTTAATAATGTAGAAGCAATTACAACTAGATTAATTAACATTGAATGCTAAAATGTTAATTGAAAAGTGTTTTATAGAAAAAAGGTAAGAACTGAAACTCAGTAAATGTATATTTTGCCCTCGTATGCTTTGAACAATTATCTCTCCCAGGAACCATGCAGCTCTGGACAAGATGTGACTCAGAAGCAAGGTC
Source organism: Noctilio leporinus (assembly GCA_004026585.1). Taxonomy (NCBI): domain Eukaryota; kingdom Metazoa; phylum Chordata; class Mammalia; order Chiroptera; family Noctilionidae; genus Noctilio; species Noctilio leporinus. Next base: position 21,866 of record PVIW01004403.1, on the reverse strand, counting down.
ATGTCCAGGGAAGAAAACATCTCCTGAGCTCATTATAATTATTGTTTGAGAGTTTTCAATAACAATATATCAATCCAGGATGAAGAGCAAGAATGAGAAAAAAAAGTTAATCAACATTTTATCTGCAAAACACACATACAAGTAGATATGATTTTGGCTATCTCCATGGGTCCAAAATAAAATGACTTTTCTAAAACCTATATAGTGTGAAAAGTCTAAGATAAGAACCTAAATTTTAAAGAATATGTAGCATACTGCATTCTCCTAGTGTTTACTATATTAGACGCTTGACACATACTGCGATGAAAACATCAAAGATTCCAGCCCTTATAAGGATGTTCATTCTAAAAAAAGGAGGTAGTTATTAAATAGTGGGCATGGTATACAAATTATATGACATGTGGAAAGTGTATAAGTACTTTGAGAAGACTTAAAATAGGGGAGAGGGAGAAGGGGAAGAAGGGAGAGAGAGGGGGAGAGGGGGACACAGAGAGAGAGGGCTAATGAAGAATAAAGATATCTATTTGCAAACTAGTTTCTCACCACACTCAGCTGCTGGCAGTATAGGCATGAAATGGAGATAAATTGAGTCAGGAAATCATTTTTTCAAATTAAGAATGTGAAACCAAGAGAGAAAAAAGTGATCTGTGGATGTAAACAAGGGATGATTATGTGACTGTCTATAATATTAAACCTAATAAGCAGCAGAGAAAAAACACCTAAGTAGTGAAGAATAGTTTCAAAAATGGCATGTAGGATTAATAAAATGTATGCTTAAATGACTTAAATAAGGAAATTAGAGGGCATACATTTATTCCAAACCAGGATCCTTATGTGAAATAAAATTATTGCAAATTTGGTAATCAATAATAATGTTCTTGTCATGAAAAAGTAAAATTGTTGATATATTTATAAAATATAAAAACAAAACAATAATAAAAGAATGGACTATAGTAAATCATTGAGTATGTTTATTAGGAAAATTAAATGATTAAAATGTCAAATTGATTCAAGCAAATGATGTGAACATTTTAGTATTTTACTTACAATTTACCTTCCATCACTGAGATGACATTGGACTTGCATTTGTTACCCTTTCTTATATTGGCTGACATTTTGCAGATATGGAAACAAAGGCACTAATAACAAAATGATTTATTGGTAGATACAAGTTTTAGGATTTACATTCAAAGATCTACTCCTGTCTGGACCTTGCAGAAAAAAACACAAGTGCCCTCTTGCTGATCTGTTCAGTCACATCTCCGTATTACTCTGTGTGAAGCGCAACAAAGGAAAAATTAATTGAAATCTCAAATAATAGGAATTATCTTATGCAGATTAGTTAAAATATGTTAATTTAAGAAACACTATAATAATTATATATAATATTTAGAGACATACAGAAATTAAATGATAGGTAAAAAATTGATAGCAAGAGGGAATACAATTTAAAGTATCTTTTGCTTGTTATTCTGGAGGACAAATGAGGAACTTCTGAATACCATGAAATTAATTTTTGATCATTGCATTTTTGCCAATCTCCATAGCAAAAAAAGCAACATAAACAATATTTTTAATAGCATGTATGTCAATGATTGTTTTTCTAAATGTTGAAATGATGTCTAACTTCATTTAATCCTGAAACCCTTTTTAAATATAATACAATACATCATTTTGCAATTTTGCCATAATGAAAATCCTTTAATGCTATTTTTCTCTTTGTAAGATATTTAGTAGAGGTGAAACTATGCTCTAATTATACAGAGTTTGCTTTTATATAAATATAGATTAATATTAGACCACCTGATTGAAATGTAAATTAACCTTAGTGTCATATTTTGAAACATATTAAGATCTTCATTTAGAATGGATGTAAATAAATATTTTTATTCAGCCCAATAATTTCAAAAACATTCTTTTTTAGTGCATTTAGAAAAAAAATACCAAATCATCAGTGACAAGGTTAACATTTCAGGGCATTCAATCTGTCTTTTGAATATGCATTGTCAGACAGCCCTAGCTTCCACCAAAATATGTTTCCCTAACAGTAAATCATGATCATGATTGCCATTATTGATCTGTAGAGTCAGTAACCGAATCTATCTGTGAGATTCAACACCATAGATCTTGATATTATACAGCCCCATCCTCCTGCCTAAACCCATTAAACTGTCTTCCGCAGGTTTACATCATTTTTATCTGAGGGGTCTGGAGAAACTTTTCACTTTACTTGTTTTCTAAAACACTTCTAAGACCAAACTATCTCATCAGGAAAATGCCATTGTTTTCTGTTAACATCTGTTACCAAGAATGGATACTATAATAACTTTTAATGGATGGAAGGACAACCATTATCACTAAGTGTAACATGGCGTAGAGTGTGAATAGTTTTTTCATGTTTGTACGTAATACGAATGCATAATAGGATGATAATTTAATGTACATGGGCAAATTCACTTAAAAGCTGTTATCTATTTCCCAAACATAATAAGCTAATAATTAAATTATATAATTTATAAATTACATAGTTAACAAAATTTTGTCTAGAGTTAAATTGAACATGCTTTGGACTATAAAGTCAGGATCTTTCTTTACCATCATTTCCAAGGACTTTCAAGGATTAATTACTGCATTTTAATATGTGCATGAATAGCTTGACAATCCCGACAAAGATGGTATCTATGTGCATTTCTGCTAATTGATGAGGAAAGATCAATAGTTTTCTATAGAATCTCAGAAGACACCATGATCAATACATTTCTAGAAGACACAATAACTAAAAACTTTTTTTTAATACTTTTTATTTATTATTTTTAGAGAGAGGTATAGGAAGGGAGGCAGAGAGGAAGAGAGACATCCATGTATGGTTGCCTTTCACCTGCTTCCAGCTATGGACCTGTCTGGAGACCTGGCTTGCAACCTGGTTATGTGCCCTGGCTGGGAATCCAACCAGCGATCTTTGGGTTTGCAGGCTGGCACCTTATCCACTGTGCTACCAACCAGGGCCCTAAAAACCTTTTTAACTTAAAAGGTAATTATAAAAATTAATATGCTGAAAATAAAAATGTGGTGTACTTTACCTAATATATATTCAAACATTGAGAATAAACAATGAATATTTATTAAAATATCAAATAAAACACAAAACACTACAGAACTATAACCCAAAGCTCATTGCATGAAATGTGTTACAATTTTTCAGAAATAAACAAATACATATTGAATGCAAAGATACATACTACATATATTATATATATGGTTATATCTTGGTATAAGGTATACCTTTGTCTTATGATTAACTTATGTTTTTGCCTATATTTCCTCTATTTCATAATTATACCTTATATTTTATACATAAAGAGTATAAAATTGCTGCTACAGCCCTGGCTGGTGTGGCTCACAGGATTGAATACTGGCCTGTGAACTCAAATGCCGCTGATTTGATTTCCAGTCAGGGCACATGCCTGAGTTGCAGGCCAGGTCCCCAGTTGGAGGTGTGTAAGAGGCAAACAATTGAGGTTTCTTTCCCTCTCTTTCTCCCTCCCTTCTCCTCTCTCTGAATATAAATAAATAAATTTTATTTTAATTGCTGCTATAGTGCAGTGCATTTGTCAATTATATGTCTTAGGTAATAAACTTTGAATTTTAAAATCATAAAAGTTGTATGCAATTGAATATACTCCTTCTAACTATTCTTTTATTTATGAGGTAAAAATTAAGCTACAGAAAACCCAAAATTATCATATTAATACCTGATAACTACTCTTTTAACTGGGAGGTAAAAAAAAAAAAGGAAAACCTACAGATAGCTGAAAATTACCACATTGATACCTCTGGAAAGAGTTTGAGAGACAGAAAAAATAAACCATTTCTTATAACTTGGTAGACATGCATCAGAAAGAAAACAAAGTCTTTCTCTCCCATGGTCAGAAAGCTTCACTGTTGCTTCTCAAAGCCAACTCCCTGAGAACCAAAACATAAAGTTTTAACAAATATTTTTGTGTTGTTTTCACTTTCTTTTGGAAAATGTAATCTTTTATATTATGGTCACTTTCCCAGGATTTGTGAGCACACTAACAGAAGCAACATTTAAAGAGATTTACACACACATACGTGCATCTTCTCTAGCAAAGAAAATTGACAGAATATATGTTCCTCAACATATATGAATGAATACATTCAACAATCATAAAATTAACATGCAATGTCTTAGGTTCCAGGAATTGAGAAGGAAAAGTATGTCTATCTATTACCCCCATCTTCAAAAAGCTCATCTTAAGGTGCATTACATTAGTATAATACAACTGTATCACAGTGAGTCTACTGTAGTGATGGAGAGACATTCTGGACAGTGTGAGAACATACCAGCTTATACTTTCCTTACAGGACGAAAGATGCACTACAAGATCTTTCTGGAAAGAGTGTCAGTGGAACTATAATTTGATAGTTGCATATTGATCTTCAGCTCCCTCATCCTGTGAGCTCCTTGGTCACAGTCACATTGTCTTGTGTAACTGAAGATAACACCTGAAAAAAAAAATCACAGCATATATTACAAGGACTCTATCATGTGGCAAAATACTTTGCATATACTGGCTTTTTCATGAATAGTGAATGTACTTAAGGTATATATCCATCCATGTTTTATCATTTTCCACCCTAGTTAGACCTAAGTTATTTTTCTAAAACCTTAAATGTGTCTTGAAGACAGAAATCAAATATTAATGAAAATGAATATGAGGTCTGTCCCAAAAGTATTGAGCTAATGTCAATATAATTAAAACAGTTTGAGCAGCTAATACATTCAGGCAAACCTCATATATCTCATTTTTAAAGGATTTCTAAGGCATTGGCCAGTGATATTATGCTATTCTAAGCACAATTAATTTTACAGTAATAAGCACAATTCTATTCACAGGCTATCTATCCATCTAGCTAGCTATAAATTTATAAATAATTAGAGCTTTGTAGAAAATGATAAAAACCAGTAATAAAATATAAACAATATAGTGAGACACAGAAAGCTGAAAAGGATCTTAAATTTTGTTGTACCTAGAGTACGGCAAATAAACTTTTCAAGACAGATAGATGAATTTTATATATTTAAAGTATCTCTAATGCTGTAATTAAATAGTTACTGATTTTCATGTTTAAATCATCTGAGAAAAATTTTATAACAAATATAAATGTGTTTTGCTACAATAGGATCCCATAACATCCTTATTTTTTAACCAAAAAGCATTTACTGAACATATGGTGGGCACATTCTGCACACCAGCGATTTAAAGAAAATAAAAATGGAACTAAACATTTGGATCCAGAAAAATACATTCTGTGTGATGGCTGTCAAGAATGTTCTCAGATGAAGAGGTAGTTTTTTCTGTGTCTTGAACATAAATATTTTCATTTTAACTCCTCCCCTCAAAATTACTAAGAATTTTAAAAAATATTTTTTAAAAAGAAACATGTGCCCAGGCTCATAGAAATGAGAAAACTGGGTGCGATACTGCTAGAGGGTGAGATTGCACTTGATGTTAGAGTGGGTGAGTAAGGATTTAGTGTTGGAAAGTAGTAATCAGGAGACAGATTGCACGCTAGGTTAAGAGATTTAAAGCAGAGGGAAACAACTGAAGGATTTGTGAACATATCCGTGTGTTACAAAGACTGAGTTCAATGTGAGAAGCAGACAGTGCAGGAGAGACTTGAGGTAACAATAAGGCTAACTCAAGAAAGATGCTAGCTGTCATTCAGCCTTTCCAATTTCCCACAGTAAAGCAAGGGAAGGCTTGTGCATCCTCACCCAATTGCATGCCAAGGGTGGGATGCTGGGGACTGTTTACTCTGGGGAAAGGTAATAAGCAAGTGGGTGCGTTACATCTGGACAAATTTAAAACAATAATAACACAACCTAAATGTCTTTCACCTTTTTATTATTGGTATGAGTTGACAATGCTAAACAATATTAGAAAATATATTTTGTTAGCCCAAGGCCTAAACAATTACAGCAGTTTGAGTTTAGTTTAAGTAATGTACAGTAAGCTTCAACTTACTACAATGGTATTACTTATTTTAATAAACATTACTACAAATTTTTATGTGGAGGTTAATACAGAGAATTTCTTTATGCAGACATCACCTACTGCTCTGAGACTCAGCTTAAGTGTTCATCTGGAGAGTAAGTTTGTAAAAATCCATAAGTGTTTGACTTTACACCAGCGCATTTTTGTGTATTACACCAAAAAATGAATACCATATAACACTATTGTTTTTCAAGAGCAGCATGCATTTTTTCTTTTCCCCCCAAATGTGATATTTTAAATGAGGCTAATCACAAGCAAAATCTATTGAGAAACAGTCTTGAAAAATGTGCAGTGAAACAGAAAGCTTTGAAATCATTCTTTGACAATCGGTGCATGGAAATTGTGGAGTAGGCCATTAATTATGCAATCACAAAAGTAAGGAAATGGGGCCTTCCAAAGAAAAGTAGAATCAAAGACAAGAAAAATGCCAGAGAACTGACAAAAAATGCTCATCCTATTCAGCCAAAGACATCAATAAAGGAAGATTTTATTGCTTTGATAATTTTCCTCAAGTGATGGGTACTCCTTCTAAATTAATGGATCAGTAATATCAATGTTCACTATCAGTTAGCCATTTATATATAGTGTTCCAGAAGAAAAATGACTTCAGAATTTTTAATAAAAATAATTGAAATGTATGGTATGTTTTTGTTTAAGGTATTTTCTTGGAAATTTTGTGAGAGCAAAAAAAAAGAAAAAATTCAGTACTATAATAAGTACATTCCCAAATAGGATTTTATGAGTCTGAAAAACTTTTCTTAACATGTGTATATGTTACTTTATGTGAAAAAATACTTTAGAAAATGAAAATATATTTCAAAATTAAAATTAATAAGAAGCATTCATTGATGATAAGGAGAGAAACTGACAATTCTGCATATAACAGCTATTAGATATGAATAAGATCAAATTTAAAGAACTTATTTACACATTTGTATAAGCAAAGCTCAAACAATAATTTTAATGTTTTTATTAATGCAACCAACCAATCAACATATAGGCATATCTTTTTCCTTCTCAAAAATCACATGTAATGCAATTTAAAAGCTTTAATTAATTATTTTGTTATTTAAGGTTTTTGTTTTCCTGTCATGATTTTATACATATAAAGCTGAAAAAAATAAAATTCTCACTCTGCATTTTCCTGGCCATTACTGCCACTGGTTTCATCATATTATTATTACTGAAAACAATTGTGTCATGTAGATAAGGTGGATGCTAAAAAATGATCCACTCTGGCTGTCGAAAAATCCAGGCATACTCCTGCCTTCATTTGACTTCCAAAACCTCATTTAAAAATCTAACCTCATGCCAACCTCTCGGAATATTTAAATAAATTTATGGAGAATTTGTTGTGTAAGTTGGACACAATGAGTACTAGGGAATCATAAACTGTGTAAATTATGATAATGTCCTTGATTTATTTATTTATTTTTAGAGAGAGGGGAAGGGAGAGAGGCAGAGAGGGAGAGAAACATCAATGTATGGTTGCCTTTCACCTGCCTCTAGCTATGGACCTGGCTGGAGACCTGACTTGCAACCTGGTATGTGCCCTGTCTGGGAATTAAACCAGCAACCTTGGTGTTTGCAGACCGGTGCCTTATCTTCTATACCACCAGCCAGAGTGTATATTTTTCCTAGACATACAATAAGTGAAGTTCTCTGAGATCTGAGCTTTGCTTAGAAATAAATAGTTCATTTTTGAAAAAGAAAAGCAGGAAATGTTTGTTGGCGGGGGGTTGGGGGGTATTATGTCATTCTTTTTATCTGTTGAATGAATGAAAGAGCTTATCTTGATATATTGACTCAGGTTGGTACATATATCATTATACTTCCTGAGAGAAGATAGCCTCCAGCATATATATGAGTGAAAGATGTTTGACTTTCTTGTATCTGCCTCAAAGACCAAGTTCTATACCCAAAAGGTAGTTATCCTTCCAGAATAATGACACACAGATGCTGATTTGCTAGCCTGTCTCTATCTTCCTCAATCCCTCATTGGTACATTTTACCCTGCTTCTGTTCAGAAATTTGAACTTAGCAAAGAAGCCTACCATAGATCTTGAAATGGAAAACATACAGTAAGTGTGGTCACGAAAAATAAAATATGGTGACAACTCATAATGCATAATTAGAATTATGAATTAACTTATCAGGTCAGTAATGCAAGAAAATAGTGGGAATAAGAGGAGACTCCAACTCAATGTAGCAACATCTCACAAATAATGTTAATAATCTCAGTTTATCATTTTATGCAACAGAATTAAAAACAGTTTAAAAAGTTTGCAACAAGCAGGAATACATTTGCAAACAAGAGTGGCCATGGATTTAGGAAGAGGAAATGAATATTCAGAAATGAGGACATGCACTCAAGCTTTTCATTCATCCCCTGTGGAAACATTAGTGCAGGCAGGGGAGCTAAAAAGAAAATGCTATGTGAAGTTAAAGTTAGTAACATCATCAGTTGTGCCTTACAAGGACAAGGACCACTAGAAAGCATGAAAACAAGACTAAGTCTATGTAATCCCTCAAGGATTGATCTGTGTCTAGAATGATGGACTAGCACCAGTTCTGCAGAGATAAGCACAAGGAGTTTGAAGTTATGAAGGGGCAGATGAAAACCTTGACAATACAAGACGGCTAGGAACACAACCAGGGTGGCCAAACAAGATGGCTCTTTTGTTTGATCACCAAGGAAACTCAGCAAGATTAGCAGATGCAACCAGCTTTAGAATTTGTCAAAGAAAATAAAAAGATCTAGGCTCCAGGCTGCTAACCCAAAGGTCGTTGGTTCAATTCCCCAGTCAGGACACATAACCAGGTTGCAAGCCAGCCAAGCCCTTAGCTGGAGGCAGGTGAATGGCAACCATACATTGATGCTACTCTCCCTTTCTTCCTTCCTTCCTGCCCTTCTCTCTAAAAATAATGGATAAAATCTTTAAAAAAAAAAAAAAAAAAGGAAATAAAAATATAAAAATAATGTGAATAATTAAAATCACCAAAAGCCCAAGGAGCAAATAAAAACAATAGGACCAAGGTTGGAGGCAAGAATGGAAATGTGTTCCAGGCAGTGTCAAGCAAAAATTGAATCGGACCAAGTTGAATAGATACAGAAGTCTATCAAAGACTCTCAGAATGGCAAAGAGAAAACAAAGCACCATCTGTATTGAACTCCAATGGGGGAAGAAAAAAAAAAAAAAAAAAGACTGGAGGATTTTTAAAAAGTGAGGTGAATGAAAGTAAGGTGCTTCTGTTTCCTAACTGATTTTACCTAAAGAAACATAATTGTTTTCCTATATTTGTAACAGAACAGGGTTTTACAGCTAGATTGGCAAGTGATAGCTCTATCATTCTTGATAATTACATTTCAAAAAGTGGATCCTAGATTTTATTTGCATTTGAGAATTTATTGTATCTCTTGTTGATTTTTTTTTTTTACTTTATTTATTGTTTACACTATTACAGATATCCCCATTCCTTCCCCCTTTGACCACATCAACCCCTCCTCCACTCCGTTCCTTCCCTCTGTTGTCTGTGTCTATGTATGGGTTATGCATTTATGTTCTTTGGCTAATCCATTCATCTTCTCCCAAACCACCAATCAGAAAGAATATATGCACCCCTATGTCCACAGCAGCGTTATTTACAATAGTCAAGATCTGGAAACAGCTCCCATGCCCATCAGTAGGTGAGTGACAAAATGCTGTGGTACATTTACACAACGGAATACTATGTGGCCATAATAAACCTTTAGTGACAGCACAGATAAACCTGGAGATTATTCTGCTAAGTGAAGTAAACCAGTCAGAAAAAGAAAAATACTATGTAACGTCACTTATATTTACATCATGGATCTAATGAGCAAAATTATCAGATGAATAAAATAGAAACAGAAGCATGGACACATGGGACAGGCTGACAATGACCATGGGGGAAGGGAGGAGGAGGGGACTGGCTGAGAGAAAGCTCCTAGATTTTTAAGAAAGACAACTCTTGGATTAAGAGTTGGATTAAGATGATACTGTGGAGAATGCCATCTTTCTGAAAAACATTGGAAGACATTGGAACCACTAGGTAGAAGAAGCAAGAGCAAGACATAAACATTGGTTGTATTAAGCCACAGAAATACTTGGTTACTTATTTTGATGGGATGCTGAGTTCATAGTTCTGGAGCTAAAATGAGAAAAACAAGGCTGGAAATATGTATGAAATGAAGCTACAGAAATAGAAACACATGATATCTCTAGGAAAAAGAAAAAAAAAAGTGATAAAAACTAGAGCCTTGGGAAATACCTAAAATTAGGAGACAAAAAAGTAACTGAAAAGAAAGGAAGGAATTCAATTATGAAAGAAAAATAGAATGTAATGTCATGGAAAATGAGGTAGTAGAATTCTGTAAATGAGGGTTTAAACTCAATGAATGAAATATAGGAAAACATTGGTTAAATATTTACATGGGAGATTTTGAAACTTTATTTTCAATGTATTTGTAAATGTGTTGATAACAGGAGGCATTTTATTTTGTTCTCATTTTTAAAAAGATGTGGATTAATTGGTAAAGAAAGGCAACATGATTAAAATTGTGTTGTATAACCCTTTAAAATGTAGTTTTTAAGCAAAGTAAAATATAATAAAAATTTGAGCAAAGTATATTTTTTAACATTTAAAAAAATTTTATATCCAGCTACATGGCAGACACTTAAGAGAGTCAATACAAATAAAAGCAGACAGGGTTTCTGCCCTCTTGTTCCTTGGAAATTACTAGCAGTTTTTTGCTATATTCTTATATATGAAAAATGGATTTTTTGCTTGTATTATTAATAGATTTTAAAATATTAGCAAAGATGCCACTTAACTTCCAGATAGTGATAATGTATAAATAAAAAAGAGATTTTAGAATTTCATACAGTTATAGACTTTGAGTATGAAATAATATAACTAGTAGGAAACTCTGAAGAATATTCCTGAATAATTTTCAGGATGTTATTGTATTCCTAAAATTAAATGTAAAATTTTAAGTGACATACATTTTTCTGAAAAGAAGAGATATGACTTTCATCAAATTTTCAAAATGTTCATGATTCAAAAAGATCAAAAGCAACCCTTACAATCAAGCTTTATCCTGTTTTCAAATGAGGTATATGAAATCCAAAACAATGAAATGTCTTATATAATACAAAGTCACACATGTGATTAGCTATAAAATTAAAACCTGAATATATGTTTTCTTGTCTACAGTTCTTTATTCTTTTTTATGCAATCTGTCCAGTATCGGAAGAGTGCTAGAAACAGTATGAAATTTTAGTTGTAATGACTTACATACAGTTACACTAAGAGGCAGGAGATGCTGTTTCCTCTTTTTCAAGATCTTAAAGCTGTTACTTTCTGTTTCTTCCTCTGTAAAGATATTTGGAAGCCATTCTAACATGCATAACCTTTTATATATTTGAGGATAGTTATTAAATCTGTCTAGGAGTTTCAGGCAAGATATTCCTCATTCTTCTTTCTTTACATATTACATTTTCCATCATTCTTATATTTGCTCTCTTACAGAAAGCCCCCAAGTCTTTTTCACACATTTTTATGTTAGATAACCATAAATAGAAGATATGGTAAGTACCTTAGTAAAATACGCAGTTCATAAAGCATTTTCTATTATTTATTCTCTACCCCTGTAGATATTTCACTGACACAATTACTTTGCTATCTCCAAAGTTGAAAGAACATAAGTATTCGTGTAACTGAATGCAATACTTGAAAATGTTTTAACACAAGTTTTTGAGATTTTTATGGAATTTAATAACAATGTGATGTATTTCAAAAGAGTAGGCTATGGAGTATTTTAAACTGATCTGAAATCTTCTCTTCAACAATTAACTTAATATGTAACATTTGATAATGTTGTCTTATTCTATAAATCCTCATTTTATTCTTAAAACTGAGGTATTAATAAACTAAATATATCTTAACTACATATGTTAATAAATTTCTAAAAATTATAATTTTAAACCAATTTTTAATTTTATTTATTTATTTATTTTTAAATATATTTATTTTGCTATCATTGTTGTTTCCATTTTCCCCCCTTTGCCTCCCTCCACCCAGTACCCCATTTCCTACAGCAATGCCCCCCTTAGTTCACATCCATGTGTCATGTATGTAAGTTCTTTGGCTTCTCCATTTCCTTTATTCTTCTTAACATCCCCCTGTCTATTCTATAACCACCAATGTGAACTTTTATTTTTCCTTTCACACCTAGACAATTTTCCATTTAATTAATGCCTTCTATCAGCTTCTTAAATCGTATTAATACAAAGTTTTCATTATTTCAAAATGCCTACATTAATTAATTTTCTTAAAGAATTACTTTTTAAAATATAAATTGCAATGTTATAAAATATATGCAAAAATATATTTACAAACATACATATTTTTATACATATTTAAAGTACATACTGGATTTTGAAGCATTAACACAAAAAATTTTAAATATGCCAATAGCTTATATCATTATATACATGTTAAATGATAGTATTTTAGATATATTGTAGCAAATTAAGCAGTTTTTTTCTTCTTTAATACTTACTTTATTCTGGAATGCTATTTTTGTGAGACATATCATGGAAATGGGATATTTCAGAACTCTCTTCTATGAAAGTTGTCCTAAACACAGTGCCAAACCCATAGTAAAAAATAAATTTGGTTTTTGAGTCAGATCCTTCCCCCTCCAATAATACTACTCAACTTTATTTTAAGCTACTGGAACTAAAACTTATTATTTTTGGAGTTTTCCATCTTATTTATTTATTTATTTTGGCTATGTATAGGTCTTACTTCTTTCAATACCCTCTGTTTTTCCTCTACCTGTGTTTTACAAGTTGAAGCCTTCAGAAATAATGGCACTTGCAGTGCTCAGCTGGTCCCCAGAGTAGAAAGTTATTATGTCTACTAAGTTAAGGTAAAAAAATAAAAAGCCCTAGGATTGAAATAATTTTGTAGAATAGTATTCTAGCTATTTTTTGAACTTGTGGTTGACTTCCTATGTGGTCCTAAACTAACCACTGATCTATTTAAGAGTCTGTTGAGGTAGAGATTAGGTATGTTCACATTTCAATAATAAAGTTTACTATGACATTCATTCCTTTTCCCAAGCATCCCCAGTTTGGGGGCCTTCATAACTGGAAATGTATATTTCCATAATCTATTTGAAGGGAATCTCATCTAATTTACATGTTAATATGAGAATATATATTGCCTATTTACATGAATTATATATATAGTTTAGTAGTTTACAACTTCCATCCAAATTGGTCTTCATTCTTAGCATCTTTTCTAACCTAAAAATTGACTGACTTCACATTACACCAACAACCAGTTGGTTGCTATTTAAAACATAAATTGCTAACAAAATCTATATATTACACACCCACAAATAAATACATACAATGGGGCTCCAATAAGGTTATCAGATGATTTCTCAACAGAAACACAAACCAGAAGGGAATGACAAAAAATATTTTAAGCAATGAAAAACAAAGGTCTTCAACCAAGAATACTTTACTTAGCAAGGCTCTAGTTCAAAATGGAAAGTGAAATAAGGAGTTTCCCAGATAAAAGTCTAAAAGAATACATCTCCACCAAACCAGCCTTGCAAGAGATGCTAATGGGTCTGCTTTAAGATGAAGAAACAGAGAGACAGATAGGAGCACAAGTACATTTTGTTGCACTACCTAGGAATTTTTTTCTACATTGGCTTCCAGCTTGCTGATCCAATCCTCTGCTTTCTCTAGCTTGTTTTTGATTCCTTCTACTGTGTTCTTCAATTCAGAAATGGTATTCTTCATTTCCTCCTGGCTCTTATTGATGGTTTCTATGTCCTTTTTAATGCTTGTGTAGTTCTCAGTAAGTTCCTTGTAGCTTTCCTGGAGTTCTTTGTAGTTCCCCTGAAGTTGTTTGTAGTTTTCTTTGAACTGACTGAGCTCATTGAGCTTCTCATCATTATTTTGAATCCCATGTCTGAGAGTGTGATTGCCTCTATTTCATTTTGCACTCTTCCTGGGGATTCCTCCTTTCCATATGCTGAGGGTTTCTTTGTCTCCCCATTTAAGGTGGCTCAATGTTTGTTTCTGTTTCTTAGATTGGTCTGCTTTGACCTACTGTCTTAGTGGTGTGACCTTCTGTGGTGTAGAGGTGCACTTTTTTTACTTTCTGGATCTGTGCTTCGTGATATCAGCTGGTGTCTCAGTCTGGGCCTAGCCAGCCAGTTGGAGACTACCAGAGAGCCACTGTCTTGGTCTCCTTTAGTTGTTAATCCAAATGGCCTGTGATCAGTGGTCAGTTTTAGGCACCTCTGGGCAGGGCAGATGAAGTCAGTTGTTAGTCCAATCAATGTGTGATTTGAGGTCAAGTTTAGGCACTGTTGGGTGGGGTGGATGAATTCCTATAGGTGGGGCTGTGGCTTCCCCTCAGGCTGATGCCCTTTGGAGAAGAGTGGTCTGTTGGCTGTATGGGGGATGGGTCAGTACTGGACTCACGGGCTGCTCCCTCAGCTCTCCCCCAAAGCCACTGACCCAAACTTTCCCCAAACTTCCCTAGTCCACTCTGCCCTCCCTCTGCTGGAGCCCAGGGTAGGTGGTGCCTCTGTATTTTCATGAGTGGTCCCTTTAAGAACTCAGTCTCTCTGTCAAGCTGGCTAAACCTGGCAGCTTTTTGCTTCTCACAGCTGGGTGCTGTTTTACTCTCAGCTGTGTTGCTCTGGGCTGGGAAGCCCAGGTGGGGATTTAGATCCCACCCTTCTCAGATGGAACCCCCAGCTGCTGAGATGTTTCTCTTTCCCTTCAGCTGCCGCCCATGGGAGCCCTGCCAGCCTCTCACATCTCTGTACTTCCTACCGGTCGGTCACGTTGTGATGAATCGGCTCTTCTGTTCTGTCCATGGTAATAAGGCTTCTCTCCAGCTGGTGTTCTATTGGTTATTCTGGATGATTTCTCCCCAATTAAGTTGTAATTCTAGTTTGTTGTCGGGAGGAAATTGGTGTAGCTCCACTTACTTCTCTGCCATCTTGATTCTCTTAAACCAGTTATTTTGAGATTTTTTTTTTTTTTTTCAGAGAGAGGGAAATGGAGAGAAGCAGAGGTGAGAAACATCAATGTATGGTGCCTTTTACCTGCCTCCAGCTATGGACCTGGCTGGAGACCTGGCTTGCAACCTGGTTATGTGCCCTGGCTGAGAATTGAACCAGTGACCTTAGAGTTTGCAGGCTGGTGCCTTATGCACTGTACCACCAGCCAGGGACTTAAAAATTATTATTTTAAATAAAAACAATGTAGCAGTTGAAATAAATATTATCATTTTTACTCAAGGATATTCAACTCTGCCAAAATATATAACATTGGTGATGAGATTAATTTTATAATTTGTATACATCTCACGTTGACTTCCCCCCAATGTTTACAGTGTGCTGTTGCTGAATTCCACCAACAATTTACTTCAGTGTTTTTCAGTCTTATTAAAATGTGAAATTACTGCTTCAAAGAGAATTCTTGATGACCAAATAATAAAATGAATAAAATCAATCCTGCTTTAATTTAATGAGTTGATAGTTCAGAATCTTAATTTATAGTTTATACCTTTCTTCCTCTCTTACCACTATAATTCCTCTAGAAAGTTAATTTTAAAAAGGCATGTGGAATATGTATTCATAAAAAGATTCCATAGACTATATCTCTATCTTTACTTGGGTAGAAACTATATTCTCTATAATCTACTATGATATTTTAAAAACATAAATAGTGTATACTTGTGTGATTGGTAATCTGCATAAATTCAATATTAATGTTAAGAATAATATTATTAACTCTTTCTAAAGCAATCACTGTTACATCCCACAATACACCATTTCTTTTGCTTAATAATTTATCTCTAAAAAATGTTTTAAGTTCAGTTTTCCATGCTTATGCTATTGCAAACATTCCTCCAATCTGAGAAAAATAGGTGAAGACCTTATAACACTACCATTTGATTAGTGCCTTATTAAAATAGTATTCACACATCCCAGAATCTCATTCATTTGTGGTTCTTTGTTTACTTTATGTATTTGCTTATTTCCATAAGTTTATTTAAAATGTTTACTAGTATATTATGAAGAATCCCAATAAATAATTGAAACTACAACTGTGGAAATAATGTATTTTGTAGTCTGAAATATGCACAGTACAGCTATTGGAGGAAATGAGAATATTATCTTTTTAGATAAAGAATAGTAATCACACAAGTCAAAGTCTGACTCACAGTATGATATAGCACAAGGTAGCATAATATGTCACAATAACAACACTGGGTACAATGTACCACTGTGCTGTAAACTTTGAATTGTTTTATTGATAACCCAGCAATGCAAGCATGAATATCTGGTTATCATTTAACATGAACAATGTTTCTGCAGGCATTTTTAACAGTGGAAATTTTTATGGTTAGTGAAATATAGGTTCATGCACAACAGATAAATATAAAACAATAATATTTTACTTCACAGTTTAGTGGCTAATATGTTAGAATGTTTTCCAAATGCAAATAATGTTCATATTTGTTATGTCAAAAGATGTAAATTTTTGTCAATGGTGAATTTAATGAATATTGTGTTTTACACGTGATTTTCCCATTGTTTTATAAATACATTAAGTTTAACAAATTTAATTCTTTTTTTTTTTTTTAAAGATTTCATTTTATTACTTTTAGAAAGAGGGGAAGGGAGAGAGGCAGAGAAGGAGAAAGACATCAATGTATGGTTGCGTTTCACCTGCCTCCAGCCACAGACCTGACTGGAGACCTGGTTTGCAACCTGGTTATGTGCCCTGGCTGGGGAATCGAACCTGCAACCTTTGGGTTCCCAGGCCAGTGCCTTATCCACTGTGCTACCAGCCAGGGCCACAAATTTAATTCTTTATCCTTAAGTTACATACATTTTATTAAAACAACTAAATTAATCGAAATAAAATATATATGGCACTTATAAGCTTCACAAGTTTAAATATGTAAGTACCTAGTACAATTTCTGAAACTCAAAAACCTAGATGAATTTCTCATCACTAATTTTAAGTTTATGATTTACTTTTTGAAATATTCAAAAAAAAATGTCATTTACTGTTAACTCATTAATTGCCACCACATGTCAAAATTCTCCCTTTAACTTTAAGAATAAAACAATTTCTTATTCTTGAATTATCTCATTCAATTGTCATCGCTCAAAAACTATTTCACAAATTTTAAATTATATTTTACTTTTCTTTCATTTGTCAACCTAGTCACAAATGTGTATTGTATATATTTTTCATTCTAAGTACTATGGTAGTCACGGAAAACACAGTATCAATAAGAAAAGTACATTTCCTATCCTCATGAGCCTTACATTCCAATGGAAACAAATAAGTAATATACTTTAAACAGTACTATGTGCTATGAAAAAACAATCAGAATTATTGGTCAATGAATGACAAGAGACATAGCCACTTGATTAAGATATTGAAGAAAGGACCCATTGAGGTGGTGACAAGTCTCATAATCTTATTGATAAATCATATGAAAATCTGGACAAAGATCGTCAAGGTATAGGAACAAACAAGGTTAATGCCTTAAATCTGGGAGCAAGTATGAATGGGCATTCTATTTCTGTCCTTGTTGTCCTATAGTCAGTTCTCTAGACAAGTAATGGTTGTTTATAAAATTCATCAGGTGCTTCATTGGGCTAAAGAACTCCAGTTTCTTTTTTCAAAAGTAAAATAAATTTCAAACAATTTGCCATAGCCTGCAAAGCCAAGTCAGTCTCAATCCTGACTGTCCTTCAATCATTTCTAGGAGTGTCTTCACTCAACAAAGTCCAATCATATTGACATAATGGTGAAGGGTAGAGCATTAGCCCATGCATTCATTTATCAGTTTGCAGTCAGTAACATTTTTGAGAGCAAAGATATATTGGTGAAGATGACAAGAAGTGGTTAAGTTGAGAAACAATCACAATAGCATCTATTCTTTAGAATTCCAACAGAAAAAGAAAAATCAAGAATATGTTCAAGACTTTTGGTTTGAGAAACTGGGTAAGAGGTGCAAGGTTACCAGGTGTGACCTGGGCAAAACTGAACATATTGTTGGTCATTCAACCCCTTCCAATATGAACACTTTTTGCCATTACCAGACAAGTTACTGATTCTTGCATCTTTTCATACTCTTATTATATCTATACTCTTTGCATCTAATTGTCTAACCAGTAATTACATTTCTTCTTTATAATCAACATACATAGTTGATTATAAAGTCTTAATATTCTTATGTCTGTTCTCCTTACCAGACTTATGTTTTACCTGAGTTCATATTACAACCTATGTATATATTAACTCCCTGCTTTTAATCCTATTCTTGAAATGTCCTTTCTAAAGTATAAATCCAGCTATGCCATGTCCTGCATAAAACCTTTTGTGACTTTTACTGCCATACCTTTAGAATAAGATATAAACTTTGTAAAATGAGATCTATATGTGCTTCCATCACAAAACTTGCACTTCTACCTCCAACCTCTTCTGTTATGTCTTATCTAGCACTTCTTGCCTTAGCTACTCTAAAAATAGTTGTAGACTTCTAAAACAGAATGGTTCATAATTATATCTACTATTTTTTCTTAAATTGAACTCATTCACTTTGGAAGGCTCATTTCAAGAGTGTTATCCTAAAGGGGCCCATCTGCCCATTATTGATCACAGACTCCTTTGCAAACCCATTTGTCATAGTACAGTCTCATTTCTCTTTAGCTTTTTTGATTGCACAAACTTGAGGTCAATGGTGACAGAGATGAGTGTTATAAGAATACAGATGGTATAATTACAAAGAGGTAGTTCTCATGGGGATTTAAAGACATAATAATTCACAGAGGGACAGACCTCATGGAGATTAGCACTACAGCTACCTCTGGATTCAAGGTCACTATGGAAAGCTTAACAACATGAATTTGTGTCTATTTCTTCTCCCTTGCTCTGTATGACTCATCTTCATTTTAAAGTTGTGTTATTATCCTTCAGTTTCCTCAAAGTTTCTTTCTCTCCCTTAAAAATACCACCATAACTTTATATGCATAACACTTAATATGCCCTTTTCTAGTCCTAATGCTTCATGCATATTTGACAAATTATATTTGATTTTTAATTCAAATTTTGGAAAGATGATATATATAACCCAGCTACTCTTGATAAGAACCATATTACAAGATCTACATAGTTCGCGAAGAAGCTTCTAAATGCCTTGTTTGTCAGTGTTTATTTTGGTTCCAGAGCTATATGGCATAAATCAAGGCTGCCTCAGGTAACATGGTCTATGATCAAAATGTTTCCATGACAAAGAAGTATGGATAAAATGAGCACCAATCCAAAATAAGCCATTCTCTAGTTATTATTCATGCTTTTACTTTTCAGATAGTTAACAGTGTCAGTTATAAAGATATTTGTTACATGTGACCTAATCATCACGTGCAATGATCATAATCATCTTCATATATCATAATAAAGGTCTGATCTGAAATGCAAAGTTACTAAACCCAAAGGTAAGAAAATGAAGCCTCTTTAAAGGGGTTTGCTAGTCTTAGAGTCCAGAACTTCCAAGCTGTGTTAGTTAATTTCCTGTTTCAATTACAACCCTATGTTGATATCAGTTCTAATTTTTTTTTTTTTTTTTTTTTAGGATTTTATTCATTATTTTTTTTAGAGAGAGGAGAAGAGAGAGATTCAGAAAGGGAGAGAGACATCCATATATGATTGCCTTTCCTACCTCCAGCTGGGGATCTGGCTGGAGACCTGGTTTGCAACCTGGTTATGTGCCCTGGCTGGGGAATCGAACCAGCAACCTTTGGGTTCACAGGCTGGTACCTTATCCACTGTGCCACCAGCCAAGGTGATATCAGTTCTAATTTTTATGAAGTCTATGCAATATGTAGTAATCAAAGTATACAAGCTTAAGTATAATACTGGGGTAAGAGCAGAAAAACTGCAGTAGTAAGCATAACTTATCAAAGGAATAAAAATGGTTAATAGTTCCTATTTCTTATCATTTATACATTGCTGCATAAAAAATATCACACACCCTGACTGGTGGCACATTGGATAAGATGCCAGCCTACAAACTCAAAGGTCACTGGTTTGATTCCCCAGCCAGGGCACATATACACATTGCAAGCCAGGTCTCCAGCCAGGTCTGCAGCTGGAGGCAGGTGAAAGGCAACCATACGTTGAAGTCTGTCTCCCTCTCTCCCTTTCCCTCTTTCTGAAAATAATAAGTAAAATCTTTTTTTAAAAAAAGCTTTCTTTAAAAAAAAAAATAGCACAACAACATTGTGGACCAAAAAAAGTACTTATTTGTTTCATTCATGTATCTTTAGTTTGGGCATGGGAAGAGTTCAGCAGAGAGCTTGACATTTCAACTGGAGCTGGAGAATCTTTCAAAATGATGAAGGCCCATAGGTGGCAATCTGGGGCTAGCCAACAGCTGATACTGCCTCTGCAATGTAAGCCAAAACTCAAGAGCACAGCTTTTCCATGGAACCTCTCTGCTTTTTCAAGATCAAGCAGCCCAAAAGATATGGTGGATGGTCCCTGTACATATCCAGCTTTCTCAGATGTTCTGCTTATTGCAGGTCTTCTGAAATGTAGGTCATTTTCAACAGATTCTCAACCATCTTTGTAACATTTGTCACACACTTTTATTTGTGCCACACTCATTGCACCATGCCCAAATGTCTTCTGAATCATCTGACA
The DNA here is from genome assembly GCA_004026585.1 of Noctilio leporinus. Classification (NCBI taxonomy): domain Eukaryota; kingdom Metazoa; phylum Chordata; class Mammalia; order Chiroptera; family Noctilionidae; genus Noctilio; species Noctilio leporinus. The sequence continues at coordinate 994 of PVIW01004403.1, read as the reverse complement.
GGTTTCCAAAGGGGAATATTCAAGCTTAACTGAAATTCGATGCAGATATTTTTTCCACTTGTTCACTTTAAATGCAAAGGCCACACAGTACACATAGCCACTCAACATCATCTACCATCCCCACTGACTAGTACAGTGAAGTCATCATTGTTCATAGGTGCACACTCCAGTCCACTATCCTTGGCTCACAGGTTACATCAACGTGCAAATCATTTTCGTTATATTGTAACAGCAGCTGGACTTTTCCTGGACAAACCTCATAATACGCACGCATGTATATTTGTCCATATGCTTAAATACATATATTTAATTTTATCTTAGCTATATATGCTAACATATAGATTTAGGCAAAAAAGAGTTTATAGCTTTGAGTATGTGAAGCACAGAGCTTATTCCATTATTATCTATTAATTATTATATTATTTTTCATATGAGCAATTGTAAACCTATTTTTGCCACAACTTGTATGCATACCTTAGAAAACTCAATTCACCTGTAGCAGAATCTGATCTATAGACTCCATGAGATACTGTATATGTGTTGTTCTAAAACACTAAATTTGCAGTAATTTGTTATGCAGCATTGAAGGTTATATATACAGTGTGCCTGCAGCTTCAGTGGAACAGTTCAGTACATTTGAAGCTTATAAAATCAGCAAATGTTAAAAAAAAAAATAGCTTTCATCTTTAATAATCATTTAACATGTAATGGAGAAATATTTATAAGGCAATGAGTTTATTTCTGTTTTATGCCCTGGCTCCTTTAAAATGAGCATCAAAGTAAACAAAGAAAAGAATGTAGCAGAAAGAAAGAAGGAACTTGTACCCTTTGCAACAACATGGATGGAACTGGAGAGTATTATGCTTAGTGAAATAAGCCAGTCAGTGAAGGACAAATATCATATGATCTCACCTCTTACGGGACAATAATGAACAAAACTAACAACAACCAACACAGAACCAAGTATATGAATACAAGGAATAGGCCTTCAGTG